>JARKIC010001387.1:0-125293 GCA_029378375.1 Mycena olivaceomarginata
GTTGGCACGTCCACACGCGTTCCTGGACTTATTCCAACTCTGGTTTCACGGGATTCCAACTCCATGAATTCGATAAAAACAGAGGTCAATGAAAGACTTGACGTGTTTTCAGGGCAAATGGTGCAACTGCAACTGAGAGATACAGCAATCCTTCAGGAGAAACACCTGCTGAGAACTTGAAAAAGATGGAAACATCTTTCAAGAGTACAGTGAAACTGTTGAGTCAGGCTGTTAGGCCGTCTCCTCCTCACATGGACACACCATCTGCAGAACATAGTGTGAGCTGCACGAACAGTGCGAGCCTTGCCTGGACATAGCTTGTCATTTCTGTAATGGTCCCCACTATATCAGGGGTTGCTGGAACAAGGACAAAATTTATAACTCTGGGATGGGTTAAGGTCGAGGATGGACAGCTCAGGCTGGGAACGGGTGGATGGATACCGAGGTATCCTGAAAACCTGAGTTGTATGCAAAAGGTGGAGGAACACTTCCGGCAGCAGGGTGTCACCAGGGAGTCGGCCAAAGCCCAGTGTGCTGGAATGATGCAGAGTTTCTACTCTAGCTCTTCTTGGAATCAGGATGATGGGTATGTAAATGGGTCTGCTGACAGGATGGATCACCTGTATGATATAACAGAGGATGAGATTTGATCTGCTAAAATACAGCAGATGAGTCGCGGTCCTAGTTAGAATTATATGGTGCCATCTCCTGTGTTCCAGCAGAGTCTTCAGGTTCCAGTGACCGGGGCGCAACCCCATGCTTCAAATAGCAGTGTTCAACCACCGCAACAATTCTTGCACATCCCACAAGGACAGTTTGCTAGCCTGCCTGTTCAGGCGAATAATGGAATTGACATTGCTCAACTGATACAGTTGTTCAATGCGGTCCAAGGCGAGGGAACTGGAGGTGTGGCTGACCAGTTGGTAGCAACTAGGAGTGGGGCGAAGACAGATCCTCTGTCCAACCAAAATTTGAGGCAGACCAATGAGGGAGGCTGGTGGCTGACCGAAAGCGAGACCACCGAAAACAGCGAAACCTCCTGAGGACCGTGTTTCTGCTGCTGATGTAGAATTGGATTGGAGGCGGAAAGGCAAGAAGGTGGAATTCCTTCAGCCTGATGAGTTAGAAGATGAGGACAATGTTCCTAAAGCCCCTGCAAAACACGCAGAGAGGCGTATAGTGCTGGATGACTTGGACAGGGAAGAGGAACCTCCAATGGGTTTCGAAAAATTGAGACGGTCTATGGAGTTGAGTGGGGCGCATGTAAATCCTGCACCGCTGCGCTCAGCTCTGCGTTTCAAGGAACCGGCAAAAGAGAAGGCGTTGAAACAGCGTAACATAAATGCACGGCATCTAGGGCTAATTTTGCGATTTCCTATGACCAGTATTTATACAACAGGAAGCAACTAGCACTTCTGTTGTTACTAGCATCCTAGCTAGTATGCAGACCACTTGTTAGGTGATATAAAGGAGAGTCAGAGCAAGCCCTAACTGCTGACTGTAGCATGAGGCTACACTAGTGTGACACACTAGCTGCCAGTTGAGTGTACAAACAACCAGGGATTAAACCACTGCCTATACATTCATGAGACATGACCTAGGAGACTCTAGTAGTCCAGAGATGGCTTGTGAAGGAGCTAGTGATGGTCTAGCAGACGGATATCTACGATGGAAGTACAACTAGGGGACAGCGCCTTGAGCTAGGAAGCTCGGCGCGAGATCCGGTGGTACTATCTAATCTCTAGATAAGCAACTAGACGGCGATAGGCGGAACAGCCCGACTACAACCGCCGTTTGGCAGGGACGTTTTTAAAATGTTTCGTTGCCAGATGCCTGACAGATGCTGTCACCAACATTGCTGAAATAAAAAAGAGTCACTACCTCAAGCCTTCCACAACATCATCTTTGACCAACATTGTCAGCAACGTTTCTCAAATCTTTCTTCGACATTCAATCAAGGACAAAAAATATTAATTTCCCGCAAAATCCATATCCATTTCATACTATCTAGTACATTGCATGCAGCACATAAAAACAGCAGCTGCAGGCAACGGTGAGCTCGAGCTGAATGTTAGCACGGGCATGTGGGCAGGCGGGAAGTGGCCCAAACTCGTGTGACACAAGTGCGGGGAGCGTGCAGAAGTCGTGTTGCAGAAGCGGTTGCTGCTGTTGATGTGTTGAGGTCCACGGGCGGTGTAGGAACGAGTCGTTTTCCGAGAGCAAGACAACCCTAGACAGCTTGTTCTTGAGAAATTGCTGATCCCAATCAGTTCTTGCTGTAAAAGTACTTGAGGTAGGTGATTGTGAGGTTGAGTGAGTCGAGCCCAGCAATGGATTGAATGGTGTTGAGGCTCGGAGATTTGTGGAACGGTTTAGGTGACTTGAGGACTGTGACTTCCGGACAGAAGAAGTTGAAGGAGAGTTGGAACTCCGAGAAATGTGCTTGAAGTTGGGACGGCTTTCGACAATGGAGTTTTGACTGGATGACCGGTTCTGCTTTGCAGACAGGGGGATCCTCTATGCTTGAAGATGGTCATCCACGCTTTGAGTCAATGAAGGTCGGGTCAGTGGAGCCTGCAGGGCGACAGTGGTGGACAGTGGTGGGAATGAAGAAACAGATTGTGGGCGCACCAACATTGACCTTGTTTGGCTTTTGATGCGCACAGACCATCTGGCCAATTCACTTCCAAACCTCACCTGTGTCTGCCGCCCATCACACGAAGATAGCATGGGAAATGATCCTCTGGGTAAATACAATGGCTCAGAGGTACTTTTAGACATATAGCAGGTGCATTAGGAAATATTATACTATAGGTACAACTAATGTTTTTACAATGCATTCAGAACGTGATAAAAGTGTTGTGTACATGTTTTGCCCCAAACATTGTCAAGATGTTGAGGAGACGATGTTTAAATGTTGCGCAAACTATTTTGAGATCGTGTGCTGGCAATATTGATGAAAGAAAATGTTCGATTGGCGGTGTAGTGACCAGCTAGGGCTTTGACAAAGACATAACACGACATAAGAGATGAAGCAACACGAGGCTAGTGTCCGATCTGGGCAGCTAGGACGAAAGGAATAGCAAGCAGGCTATTGGAACGGAGCTAGAGACAATCGTACAAGCTGTACCGATGACCGGAGGCCTGATCGATGTCCTGACCAACAAGCTATGACCATTTGATGTTGGTCGCAACATTGTCATCTAGGAATGATAGATTGTCAGTCTGACAGAGTAGAGATGACCTAGATCACCAGCTACATCACCGGTTGGTCCGGAAGTGATGCTCGGCATAGACGGAGAGCTGAGGATCAAGTGATATACCCACGGTTGAACACTAGCTGGTCAGCGAGGCTGACCTGGCATATATCAAACCAGTCCCAAAACCAAATGGCAGCTGTCTCATTGGCTGACCGTATTTCTCATCATCTAATATTGCTTATTGTATCATTCAGCGCTCTTTTCACATGTATCTAGAACCTAGTAGTATAAAAGGGAGTGCAGGACAGACTGGGGTCTAAGAACATTATGCCCCAGACTTTGGACGAAGCTGGTGCTGGTGGACTCAGGCTGCTAGTGGAGGTTGATACCGAACTTCACTTGTAGTAGTCTTTATATTGGAATCAGTAGATTGTGGACTCTGGAAACATTGAGTGACTAAGTTGAGGGTTTTGTGTTATTGGTCCTAGACCTCCACATATAAAATAAGGGTATTCTCTTCGAGACCCAGCTGCAGTTTGTGCTAGTGACTTTGCCTTCACCCCGACAAGACAGAAGCTCTGCCAGAGTATGTTGGACTGCTTGCTAGGTGGATTGTGTGTTGACTTGAGCCCACTAAGAAGAAGACGGACTAGGTGCCCCCACCTCTAGTTTGGCTATAACATGTCAGTTACTTCGCCTTCACCCCAATATAGACGGAAGCTCTGTCATAGTGTGTTGGGTTGCTAGCTGGACGCTTGTAGTGAGCTAGTGCCAATAAAAGCGGAAAGGTTCCTGTTCTTGGTTAAGGAATAGGTCGGCGGTCAAGGAGAGTCTTGCCGTTTGAGGATTGAAGTCCCTTGTTGTTAGCCTCAGTAGTCTTTGGGGCTGCCCTTAGCGAGGATTTTCACAAACCTACAAACCTCTGCCCTGGTGTTCTCGACCTAGCGGTCCAGCCATCTTGTATCCACCCCATATAAACACACCCCCGGACCATCCCTAGGTTCCTAGCAGTGTTGTTGTTGGTGGTTGCATATTGCTAGTACATTGTAGAGTGTGTTGTTAGAAGCCTATAAATCAGACTTGTGTTTGTTCAAACCTGCTGGTCGAAGACTACGGCCCAGACCCAAACTCACAAAGAGAAGCACTTGGATCTTTGGAGGTAGATTGGCTGTGGTTGGTTGTTTTGGGTGTTTGCTCACAATACCTATCAATTAGCTATTCCTAGTCATATAAGAAGTGCACCGTTTCAACAGGTTGGCGCCCTGGTACCCGCAGGTTGACCCATGTCCAACCTTAAAAATACCACTGCACTGATTCAGGTTCGCTTCTAAATAAAACAAGACCTGTGGCAGGTGGTACACTCCATCAAGCCCAGTGAAAACGACAGCGAGCCAGATCGAGCCAGATCGAGTCCGTCAAGCCAAATCGAGCCAGATCAAAAACAAGAGCACGTTTTTGCACTGCTTGACGACACCTTTTGCTTCTGTCATTGTCACATTCTCTTTTTCTCGTTGTGCGCGACAGCCACATGCGATCTGCGGCGTAATATTAATGACAGAACCTGCCGATGGCGACACACTTTCACACTGGTGCACCTGCACTGCGTACTGCAAAGGTGGGAAACCCGTTTCCAAACGGACTTTTGATAGACATGCTCCCGACCGTCTAACCCGCCAATTCGTCCCGTTGGGAGCCTTTGAAGGCACCGTGTTTGTCAGAGGAAAAAGACCTGCACCCCAAAATGACGCCGGCGCCGGCTCGTCCCAAAAACGAAAGAAAAAATCTCACAGACCAGCGGAGGTAAAGCTTCGTTTTTTCTTCCCTTCGGCACACAGTCTTATTGTTTTCTTTTTTTCTCTTACACCCTACCTGTCCCCAGAACACATCCAATCACGATGACCGAAATTCCCCAGATCCCGATTTTTTCCTAGGTGGAAATTCACCGCGAGAACCATCTCCGCCGCGACCTGCAGAGCAGGCTCCTCCGGCTCCTCCGCCCCCGCACATCCCGCTTCCGCGCGGCCCTCCCAAAATTGTTCTCGATAATTTGAAAATAGATCAGTCATACATCGACCTTTTGAAAACCGCGTCTCTCGATGATAGTGCTCTCAATGCGGACACACTTCACCGCTTAAGAAATCCCATCGAAGAAATTCTTGATGTCGACGCCGATCCCGACCTCCTCCTCTCCATCGAAAATTTTCTTTCTCTCACGAATGCCTCGGATAAGGCTTATACCGATGTTCGCGCCAACATAATCCGCCGCTTTCCTAATTGCGCCATGCTCTCCCATCATCTCGTCAAACAGAAAATCACCGAACTCACTGGTGTTGTCTCCATCGTTAATGATATGTGTGTCAATTCCTGCGTCGCATTCACTGGCCCGAGGGCAGATGCAGATGCATGCTCGGAATGCGGTGAATCACGTTGGGATCCGCAACGGCTCGCTGATAGCGGTGGTGTCACCAAAATTTCACGAAAGACCTATCACACCATTCCCCTCGGTCCCCAGCTGCAGGCACTGTGGCGAAGCGAGAAGGGCGCAAAAGCAATGCGTTACAGGTCAGAAAAGACAGCAGAAATACTGCGCAAGTTGGAGGCGAATGACGGCGTCCTAAAGCAATATGACGACCTCTTCTCGGGCGAAGACTACATTCGTGCTGTGAAGGATGGTAAAATCAAGGAGAAAGATATGGTTCTTATTTTCTCAATTGACGGGGCCCAGCTTTATGCGATGAAGGGTTCCGATTGCTGGATCTACATCTGGATCGTCGCCGATCTTTGCCCCGATATACGCTACAAGAAAATACGCGTCTATCCCGGTTCTTTTATCCCCGGACCAAAGCCAATAATCAAGACGAATTCATTCCTTTTCCCGGGTCTATACCATCTGGCGGCATTAATGCGGGAAGGGCTTCTCATTTGGGACGCCATCGACAAGAAAATCCATCGGTCCTTTCTCTTCTCATTGCTCCAGACAGCGGATGGGCCGGCGATGGCGGATTTGGATGGAATGACAGGGCATATGGGGGCATACGGCTGCCGCCAATTCTGCTCTGTCAAAGGCCGGAGGAAAGGTACTCATTATTATCCTGCTCTGCTCAAGCCTACCAACTACGACATCCCCGGCTCCAATCACGATGATGTTAGTTGTCGGCACCTTCTCACCGTCAATGTCGAGGAATACGAGTCGTGCCTTCATAAAGTACTCTCTTCCCCGACCATTACAGATTATCAAGAGAACCGACTCGAAACAGGTATTCAATTCTTTGTCTTCCTATCTTCATTCTTAATCAAACTGTTCTCAGGTATCGTCGGACCGAGTATTTTCAGTGGCCTACCTCCCGATCGGATATTCCCAGTCCCACGATGCTTCTCCTCCGATTTCATGCACCTCTTTGCCCTCAATATCCCAGATCTTCTGATTTCCCTGTGGCGTGGTACACTACCATGCGATCCCAACGACGACAAAGACAGCTGGGATTGGGTTGTTCTCGTTGGCGATGTTTGGAAAACTCACGGCGAAGATGTCGCCCGAGCCACAAAAATACCTTCCAGGCTGTTTTGATAGACCGCCGCGGAATCCAGCTGAGAAGATGAACAGTGGATACAAAGCCCAGGAGTTCCTGACATATCTCTATGTCCTTTGCCCCGCCCTCCTTCGCGACATCCTCCCTGAGAAATACTGGACACACTTTTGCAAGTTCGTTGCAGGGTTGCGGATTGTATGGCAGCGTAAAATCCCTCGCGAGCAACTTATTCTTGCCCACAGATTATTCTGTGAATTTGCCGAGGAGTTCGAGGTGCTCTACTATCAGCGCAAAGCGTCACGCCTCCATTTTTGTCGCCAAAGTATTCATGCGCTGCCCCACATTGTCCCTGAGACAATCCGCATCGGTCCCGGAGGATATCGCAGCCAGTGGACATTGGAAAGAACGATCGGAAATCTGGGCGAGGAAATCAAGCAGCATTCGAACCCATACGCAAATCTTTCTCAGCGTGGGATGAGACGATGTCGAGTAAATGCACTCACTGCCATGATCCCTGCTCTCGCGCCAGAGAAGCCCCTCCCTCACGGTTCCCTCGATCTGGAAAATGGCTTGGTCCTTCTCAGACCGCGTGACGAGTACTGCCAGACCATCGAGGGGATATACGGCACAACAATCCGGGAATACTTTGAGGAAGAAGAGGGCGAAACGGCACAAGAGGGTTGGAAACCGCGTGTTGCGAGATGGGGTCGTCTGCGGTTGCCAAATGGACAGATTGTTCGTTCTGTGTTGAAGGAGTCCCAGCTAACAAGTCCAAGACTTGCTCGAAATGTCAAGGTGAATTTCTAGACCTCTTCTTCTCCGCTCATTTTCTTACGCTCTTGATCTAGTATCGTGCCGAGGACGACGATCACATGCATTATGCTGAAGTACAATTCTTCTTCCAAGCCAAAATTAATAGGACAAGCGAGACCAAATCTCTCGCCCTGGTTTCGGCTTATTCAGACCCAGATGCCGATTTATTGCAAGAGTCCTTTGGTACTGTGGCACAATGCGATTACTTCGGTGAAGAAGCCTTGGAGGTGATTGATATCACTCAAATACAGGCGGGGGTTGCGATGATTCCGATTGGGGACGAAGGAGCATATTTGTTGGTGAGAAACTGGGATTCGATATTTCTCTCATGGGCGGGGTCGAAGAGGATATCGAGGAAGAATAAATTGATTGATTTGGAAATCAACGGACATGATTTTGGTACTGGTTCTTACTATGCTTCGGAAAATCCATTTCTGGTATCATGTGTGCACAAAGAGTAACTGCTTCAATTTTTGGAAATACCCTCAATTTTATTTCGCCAAGCCACCACGTTCGAAGAGCCTTTGACGCGACTTGTCACAACTGTCACAAGCACGTAAACGCGTACAGCTCGTCCTTCCCTCTTCCTCCTCGACTCGATAGCAGTCTTTTCTGCCTGTCGGCCTCTAGAAAGCCTTCTCTTGTTCCAACGATGGCATATAGTAACCAGAACCAGCCCATTCAGCCCTTTGTGTCTGATTATAATGACTCGTGGAATTGGTCAGCCTTCGATTCCTCCTTCGACTCTTCCTCCCGCCTCTACACTATGGAGGGCAATTCCAGTGGAATCCAAACATCCTCCAACCAGATGCATCCTTCGCTTGCAGGTTCAGGTTCGGATTCGTGGCAAGGGGCCACTTCATCGTTACAAGCAGTACGTGGTGGTGAATGTACTGTCGTCCCAGCTAATCAGAATGTTACAGATCGCATCCGCATCCCATTTTGACCTTGTTGCCGCTAACAATCAAGCATATGTAAATCTACTGGACACCCATAATAAGCTTTTTGAGCAGCATCGTCTTCTACAGTGCGTTCTCTGCATATCCAATCATCAGCACCCTATGCAAGCATTTCTGTACAGAATATCCTTCAGCCAACAGAACTCTCCATTGCAGCCCGTATCCCCCGTGATTCTAAACACTTCGCTTCCGTCTTCTGCGGTTTCCACGTCGTCTTCGTCCCTCTTTCCCGTTGCGCCCGGCGCATTGGTGCTCGAAGAACCCAAAGACTACCCTCATGTCCGCTTCTGGACTCGCGGAGACTACAAAATTTCCAAGCCCAAGAACAAGGTCACGACGATGAACTCGGTGTCTGGAAAGCGTGGAGGCTCCCGCGCAGCGAAGGACATCAACGTCATGCACCAATACTTGGAAAAATCCGACGGGTGTGTGGTCTCGGGACGCGAAGCGTCCGCAATCCGCAAAACCCAGAGCACGATCTGGCATCAAATTAAGAAGATCAGCCCCGGCGAACTTCCAGAAACATGGGGTGAGGCTCCCCTCGTCGTCGTCAACTATCATTGTGCGGAAATGTATGCCGCATATCCGTTACTTCGACTCTGTAGGGACCACTGGAAGGTAAATCTTCTGGCCACGACGGCCTATTCAAGCTGGCATACGAAGAATGTCAAGAACAAGGGCAAGGGCGCGAAAAAAGGGAGACGAAAAGCCGCAGACTCTGACGACAACGACAACGACTCGAACGGCGACGTTTCAAACGAGGACGACCTCGAGCTCGATGTCAGCGATAACATGAACGTCGACACCTCCACCTCCACTTCTGCTTCCGCCTCCGCCTCCACTTCCACTTCATCTGCAGCTTCTACGTCAGTCTCCTCTCCTGCGCCATCTGCCATCGCTCTCAAGAAGAGGAAGAAGAGCTTCACTCCCTCGACCCAACCGAAGAAACAGAAAACGGCGGCAGCCTCCAATCCTTCCTCCTCTTCCAATTTGACGCAATTAGCGGCATTTACGCCCAATCCCGCCTTTTCTTCCTCTCTGAGTCCTTCCGAGCCCAGCTCTGGTCAAGACACGATTCCTTCGCACGATCCCCCAGCTTCGCACGATCCCCCGGTACCACCGAGTTTTGAATCCAGCCCTTCTACTCCCACGAATTCAAATGATGCCGGCGTTCATCCTGTCCCTAATTCCGCGAACGCGAACGCCCACAGCACTCCCCATCCCGCAAATATAGACAATAACGTCGCAATCACTGCTCCCACTCCAGTAGATGGGAACGCCCACATTCCCGCCCCTCCCGCAAACATAACGCAAACATAGGAGGCTCTTCCGATCATACCTCTACAAACACAGACGGTGCTGCGGGGAAGGTACGTCCCTTTCTAACTCTGGCTGAGCGCTCTGAACCTGTCTGATTATCCTTCTCTTCAAGCCAATCAAATTTGTGAATCCGCTGTAAGTTTATGTCTTTGATTCTTCCCTCCATTTTGTTACTGACATGCATACAGTGACGCACAGTTTGGGCCTGCCTCTGGTCCCACAGCACGAAGCGAAGCTGCTGCCGGTTCGTAGAGTCTTTTCAGCCCACTGGCTCGCTAATCCCGTCTGCGACAGCTGCGACGTCGACGAAAACCGCGAAGCAAGCCAAAAAAAGACTTGGCACATCAAGCACGCCCGCGTGAGTGTCTCGTACATATTCAAGCCAGAAATCCGATTGAACTCACTGTCTGAAGCAACCTATTCTATTCCGACTACCTCAAGGATCATTCGCCCGTGACACCTAAGGAATTCGATAAAATCTGGGCAGAATTGTCCCCGGAAGCCCGCGCAGTAATGTCTATTTCCTCTTCTCTTCAGTCGAACCTGACAATTGCCTAGAAATGGCAGTCTCGCAGCACAGAACTTAGTACAGCAAAAAAAGCTTCGAAAGCACAAGCAGCCGCCGCAGCCTCGGCCGTTTCTCAGACGTGGTCAGTAACAGTATTCTTTGTCTTGGTTTTGCAGGCTGAATCACTGACGCCCTGAGTCAGAATGTATACTGACCCAAGCGGTTTTTTTTTGGTACGTACACTCCAATTTTTATGTTCTCGGTAGCGCCGCCCTGAATCTGCACTTCATCCAGTTTTTCTTGAACAACACGATCGCCACGCTTGGAAGAAGCATTTTTTAGACTTCTTACATCACATTCAGAAACCGGGTGCGTACATCCTTCACTACCCTACAATGTTCTGATATCTAGTCAGCACTTCTATACGTAGAACAGGAACTCCCCAAAGACGTTCAGATGAAGCGGGCCATGTAGTAAGGACTTTATCTTCCTTTTTCTAATGCAATGTTATGCTCATTGGCAATTTATTTAGCAGATTTCTTGAAGAAAGGGAGCCTACTATGGGGCGGGCAGGGAGCGTGGTGAATTGGTAGGCGGAGCGGCGGATTGGTAGGCGATGCGGCGGTAGATTGGTCGGCGACGTGGCGGCGGGCGGTGGAGGAGCAGGTGGTTCGTTGTAGTTCGTTGTGGCTCGATCGCGAATACATTTGGCTCGAATTATTGCATGAATTCTTCGAGCCACATCGAGCCCTGAGCCAATCTGCGAGCCAGATAGATCCAGCCAAAAGATGCTACATGTGGCTCGATCTGGCTCGATCTGGCTTGCTGTCGTTTTCACTGGGCATCAAGTAGGCCAGACATTGACAAATGTGAAGTGGGCACCTGTTCGATTCAGGCTCGGGTCTTGGGGTGCCTCGCCTGTATACATTTTTCCCTGCTTCCAAAATTCCATCCCAATCAACCAAGTTCAAGTCTCGGTATGACAAGACCTGTGGCAGATGGTCTGCACCCACACTCCATTACCAAAAAAGGTGAAGTGGACACCCGTTCGATTCGGGTGTGGGTCATGTTCAATGGCAAGTTCGTACCTGTTTTTTTCCCCCCACATACTTCAAGCTTAGCTGAATTCTGTGGATTCAGAGTTTTGTTCAGATTCCAATTTGATTCGAGGGTCGACGGTACAGCCGGGGGAATATACAGCTCAAGTGAGGAGTACTGCTTGCTGTGTATAGTAGGCAGCAGACGGACTCTGATGAATCTACCTCTAACTCGGAAGCTGGATTAGGTCGTGTACCCCGACGGTGTTGATCTCCGTGCAGTGTGCGGAACAGAAATGAAAGCTCCCTTCGACAATTGCAAAAGATGTGGTTCGAAATTCGAATCAACAACTTGGCAGGAACAGAATCGCACGCGAGCCGCTTCTTGTTCTTCTCTTCGAGTTCATTTCCGATCAGCCTGTCTTGAAGTGTGTTCCACGACGCGTCCCAATTCCCACTCCTTGTCGCAAAATCCATCCCGCCTATCGAGGTTCGAGTCTAGGTATGGCAAGACCCGTGGCAGATGGTCTGCACCCACACTTCATGATATATCGTAAGCCGTTGCCAAGTGGGCACCCGTTCGATTCGGGCACGGGTCCTGGCTCCTGAACCTGATGTCTTCTCGTTTTTTTCCAAATTGTTCTGATATTCATTCATCCCACCCACCTACTCCCAAGTATCCAGGTTCAACTTGTTCTAGATCGAGTAGAACAAGACCCGTGGCAGATGGTTTGCCCTACACTTGAGTTTATAGGTCAAAACCACTTGAATACGAAGTAGGCGGGCACCCGTTCGATTCCGGCGCGGGGTCTTACACATTGACAAGTGTCTGACAATTTTGTTTTTTTGACATTTGTGGTCTGAATCATGGTCAGCGGATCTATGAAACGAATTAGGACTCGTTTTTCTTCTTACATATGTAGCTTCAAGCTTAGCTGAACAGATTCTAATTTGATTCAGAGTTCAAATCTCCCTGAATTCCATCCCATCCCATTCATCCAGGTTCAATTCTAGCTAGAGCAAGACCCGTGGCAGATGGTCTGCACCCACACTGCATTATTCGACGATGAGAATGTCAAGTGGGCACCCGTTCGATCTGGGCGCGGGTCTTCAACTGGTTTGATGGCCCTTTTTTTTTCTTCGTTGGCGAATCGCGTGAAAGGATGCAACGGTTTTTTTCAGAATCTTAAGATGGAGAGCGTGGGAACCCCGCACCCTTATGTAAGCCCGAATTGATGGCATTAATGGGCGGGGGGTGGCGGGGTCGGGTGAAAAAGTTAGCTCATAGATAATGTTCCTATCATCATTCTGAAGAGCTTCTATGAAAAATCTGAGTGAAAATATGAACTGGGGGGTCACTATAAAGTCATTTATTTATTTTCCAGGAAAGTGTTCCTATCTGCTTTTCACCTCAAACGGCGCAGTTTTGAAAAATTTGTGCAAAAGATTTGGAATGTACAGCCACAGTACAGCCACCTCGGGCCGCCCCGGCACCACCCGGCACGGCCCTTTGGACATGTTGTGGTGACCTCGGCAACTTCGAGAATGGTTTACCATGGGTTCCACCAAGGTTCCTGAGGTTTTTGCTGAGTCTACAAAGAAACTATAACACTTGACTGCCTGAAATTCAGTCCCAGGACCCTGATACAGGGGGAAAATAATCAAAATTTTCTCCAGAACCCGAGATTTGGAACTTCCCACAGTCACATGGTCTGATTTGTAAGGGTGCGGGGTTCCCACGCTCTCCATCTTACATGACATCGAGGCTGTATGGATTCGGATTCCGAGTCCAATTCAATTCGAGTTCGTTCAATGTTACTTACAGCTAGGCACAGTATGGCAGTCAGTGCTAGACGGTCGTGTGCCGCGACGTTGTTTGACATCCGTCGATCTCCGTGCGGTGTGCGGAACAAAACAAAATGGAAGCTTCTTTGGCGGTCAATAGAGTTGCACGCGAGCCTCCGCTTATTTTTTATTTTTCCTCTGTTAAGTTAGCCTGAGGTTGGAGGCCGACGCGCTGTGACGCGTCGACGCTTATCGATTCGCGCTCTCCTCCGGGGCCGCTCCAGATTCCAGACTTGAGACGCGCTGACACGCGCCGCGCCGCTGCAAGGCGTGGCCCATGGGGCCCCGGACCCCGGATTCATCATGATCTGATGCATTGTGGCCTGCTTGAAGTTTGCCGAGCTTGCCGGCGCATCGATTGCCGACTCGGTGATGTTTGGTTACATATTCACGAGCAAAACCGGGGTCTGGGTCGAGTGAGTCAATTCCCGCCAGCTACATGTACCTTGTGTCCTCAAGGACACTAGCCAGACGTGCGGGCCAGTACCCATTCGACACGCATTGACGCGTCCGGTGGGCGACTTGCGCGTAAATGGACTGTAAGATATAATTGTTCGAATCAATCAACTGCAATTTTGCCGGCACCGGCTCATGGGCCATCCATCCGATGCTTGGTTGATCGATCGATCGGTTGATTGATGCGAGCAATTCATACGCGCACACGAGCGTTTTACGCGTCTCGAGTTGGTTGAGGCAATCGCAAACGCCGTCGCAGACATGAAATACATACCGCCTCTGACGCGTTTCGCGGTAGCTTGGTTATAGTTGTAGGAGCACGGAGTACGGTGGGGGCGGGGTGTTACATATGTATACGAAAGTGTTACGATACAGCGGGACGATACAGCGTGATTAACTGACGGCCGACAGCGCTTGATAATTAGCGGTAAGCGGGGCGGGAACAATTTTGTAAAGTCCGGATGAGAGGAGAGATCGGCGGTGGACGTGTGGGGCGGTATCATGGGGCGTGCATTTTATTCGGGGAGAGTTAGGGAGAGCTAGAACCTAGAGTCGAGGGGCGGCAGCGTCGGGGGTTGGATTGTGCGACCACCGATGTTGCGTTGAGCGCGGGGGGACAGCATGACCTCATCGATCGTGATGTCATGCTCATGCTGTTTCAAGTGTTCGCGTTTTCGTTGACCCGCCGCCGCCGCCGCCGCCTGCTCGCTGGGAACGCCGCTGCGCGCTGTACTTTGTCTTTGTCTGCGTCTGTAGAAAGTCTTGAAGTCCTTTGCGGGTCCCACGTAATTTTGCACCCCGCATGGAGACCCCGCAACCGGAGGTAAGTCTGGCTCCATCTGGAGTGTGGGGTGAGTCGGGAGATCCGAACGGGCGGAATTCCAACACGGGGTTGAATCAGACGCGCGTAAAGAAATCTGTTAAATAGGGACTCCACACCCCTCTTTTCTTTGACCCGACGACCCACACGACGACCATGTCCGAGAAAGAAAAGGCCGATTCTGTGGTGCACGTCGAGCAGACGAAGAGCTCGGCGATGAACATTGTCGATAACCCGCTGCAGGTTCGTTCGTCTTCTTTCATTTCACCTTCGCCTTCTAGCCGAGTTGACCCCTTTTGTCGTTGCAGCGCATCAGCAAAGCCCAGGTCGTCTCCGAAGTCGAGGCGTTCTGCTCCGCCAACAACCTCGCCGAGCACACCGAGCTCTTCGCGCGCGCCGCCCTCGTCGCGCGCGACCCCGACCAACTTCTCCGGCGTCGCCCTCCCCGAGGACGAGCTCGCCGCGCTCGAGTACGAGCGCGAGCACAAGTGGCACGGCCCGTTCACCATGTGGTACAGCATCATCCTGTGCGCCGTCGGCGCCGCGACGCAGGGCTGGGACCAGACCGGGAGCAACGGCGCGAACCTGAGCTTTCCGGAGGAGTTTGGCATCGCGGGCACGGGCACGGACGAGTGGATCGTCGGCGCGGTGAACAGTATCATCTTCCTGAGCGCGGGGCTGGTGTGCGTGCCTTCTATTCCATCTCTTCCCACTCCGTTGATGCTGATCATCGCTGCAGTGGAGCGTGGATCGTCGACCCGCTGAACCACTACCTCGGCCGCCGCGGCGAGATCTTCCTCACCGCCCTCTGCCTCTTCGCCACTCCCATCGCGTCCGGCTTCACCCACTCATGGCAGGTGTGTGGCGTCCCAGTTGCTCCTCAAATAATCTAACACGCTCGCAGGCGCTCTTCGCGGTGCGCTTCGTGCTCGGGATCGGCATCGGCGCCAAGAACGCCACCGTCCCCATCTTCTCCTCCGAGCTCGCGCCCGCCCGCATCCGCGGCGCGCTCGTCATGTTCTGGCAGCTTTGGGTTACGTTTGGCATCTTCGCGGGCTTTGCAGCGAACATCATCGTGAAGGACACGGGCAAGATCTCGTGGCGGCTGCAGCTCGGCAGCGCGTTCATCCCCGCGTTCCTCCTCGTCATCGGGATTTGGTTCTGCCCCGAGAGCCCGCGGTGGCTCATGAAGAAGGGCAAGCACGACAAGGTGCGCGCGCTCTTCCTTTTCCTTTCCTTCGTGTTTGGGCGACGGACGCACGCTGACCCGCGCACAGGCCTTCGGCTCCTTCCTGCGCCTGCGCGCGCACCCCATCATCGCGGCGCGCGACTTTTACTACTCCTATGTGATCTACCAGGAGGAGATCAAGGAGGCGCGCGGCGCGAACTACTTTAGCCGGCTCAAGGACTGCTTCACGGTGCGTCTCGCGTCTTAACGCGAAGCACGCGCAAAAATTAATAGAGACTAAACTAGGTCCCCCGCATCCGGCGCGCGAACTACGGCGCGAGCACAGTGATGCTGGCGCAGCAGATGTGCGGGATTAACAGTGCGTTCCCTCCCTCCCCCCATCTATAGTTTTTTTTTTTTTTGCTGACCACGCGCGCCAGTCATCTCGTTCTACTCGTCGACGATCTTCCGGAACGTCGGCTACACCGCCGACCAGGCTTTGTACGCGTCGCTCGGGTACGGCGCCCTCCAATTCGTCAGCACGATCCCGACCGTCTTCCTCATCGACACCAAAGGCCGGCGCACGCTCACGCTCGCGACCTTCCCCATGATGTGCATCTTCCTCCTCGCCGCCGGCCTCTCCCTCCTCAAGACCACCGGGTCCCAAGGCGCACGTTTGGGCCCGCTGGTGCTGTTTGTGTACCTGTTCACGATTATGTACAGCCTGGGGGAGGGCCCGGTGGCGTTCCAGTACAGCGCGGAGGTGTTCCCGACGGTGCAGCGGGAGCAGGGGATGGCGTGGGCGGTGTGCATTAATAATGTGTTTGCGGGGGTGTTGGGGTTGACGTTCCCGCGGATGCAGACGGTGATGACGCCGACGGGCGCGTGTGAGTGCCTTTCCCTCCCTCCCTTCCTTCCTTGAGATGAGATGAGATGTGCTGATGATGGGGGCGAATTTTGCAGTTGGGTTCTATGCGGGGCTGAACTTGATTGCGTGGGGGATGATCTTTTGTTTCGTGCGCGAGACGAAGGAGTTGACGCTTGAGGAGCTGGACCGTGCGTTTCTTTTCTTTTTTGTGTGCTACGTCCCCGTCCCCATCCGCCGTCCCGTTGTACCGTCCCTGCCTCCTACCGTCCTTCCGCCACCGCCACCTCCTACTCCTCTACCGTTCCTTCCCACCATCCCTTCCCGCCACCCGACACACCCCTCATCCTCTACCGTCTCTTCCCACCATCTCCTTCACCGCCGCCGTGCACTCGCGCCCCCATCCTTCCATCCATCCCTTCCCGCCACCTCCTACTCCTATCCCGTCCCTTCCTACCGTCCCTTCCCGCCATCCCTCCTCTTACCGTTCCCCTTTACCCCTTCGGGTCGGCTGCCCTGCACCCGACACACCCCTCATCCTCTATCCCATCCCATCCGCCCGTCCTCGCCTTCCTTGTCCCTGTCCCCGTCCCTTCCTCCGCTCCCTCCCTCATCCTTCCCCTCCTCATCTAACCCCCCTCCTTCCCGCTCCCGCTCCGAGCCCCCGCTTACCCACCCCCACAGAGGTCTTCTCCGTCCCCACCTCGCAGTACATCAAGTACGAGTCGACCGTGTGGCTCCCGTGGTTCATCCGGCGCTACGTGTTCCGGAAGGACATCCCGCGGCCGCCGGCGATCATCGAGCGCGCGGTGTTTGTGGACCGCGACGACGAGAAGGAGAAGGAGGCGAGCGTGGGTGCGTAGGCGTAGTGTCTGTGCCCCTGCGACCGGCTGTACTCTTGCTACGAGATGGAGATGAGGAGGAGGAGGAGGGGAAGGTGAAAAATGCTAATGCTAATACGAACGAGGTAGAGGAGGGGGAGTACGATAGAGTCAGGGCTGCTTCAGGACTCGAGACGAGATGCATGTTTTAACGAACGAAGATGTGTTTTTTGCCTTTTACTTATTCATGTCTATCTATCTGCGTTATAGTAATGAAGATGTACAATTTACAACTCGATTTGGCTGGTGCTCGCGAGGAAGCCTCCAGTTTTTTTCACGGAGATCCTGGGTCGTTTTCAAGCACCGAGTCCAAAGAAAGTACTGTTCCTGACGGCGTATGTAGTAGTAATACATTCGAGGCCAATGTACCATACACTACAGCTGACAATATATTATCCTGAGCTATCCTGAGTCTTATCTTGGGGGTTGTTAGAACGTAACGAAGTGGCGCGGTCGGGTGCAAAAATTAAAAATGAAAACGCTGTGTGATCGGTTAACGACAGGTGAATGTTGGGTTGGAGGGAAGATGGATGGTGCGGTGGAGTTCCACAGCTCCCAGTGTTTTGCAATCGCGAAAGAAGGGTTCAACTCCACAGGAGTTTCAGCTATTCTGATTCAATTCACTCTGGAGTGACACTGAAATCCACACCCCACGTATACGTATATACGTAGCCCCACATATTGTCCGTCGGCCCTCGGGCCCGGTGTCTGCGCGCGCAGCTTTGGCGGAGTCGCGTCAGAATGTAAACGCATCAGAAGAAGCAGAAGAGACGTCCGTCGGGGAAGGAGAAGGAGCGGGTGCGCCTTGTCGGCTCCTCGCCAACGTTGACGCTGACTGATGCGTGCATGAGGAGATCTTCGCGCGCGCGGGAGGGCAACTGAGGGCAAATAGTAGTTCTCGTAAAGACACTGGACAGAGAAGACTGGCTTCGCGTTTCACCTCGACACCGCGGGTGTGGTGGAGTGGCGGCTCTTTTTTTCCACGGTTGCAGTCGTAAGAGAAGGATTAGGATACAGTATGTACGCGACGTGTTATGTGCCTCTGTTTGCGTCGTTATGGATGTCGCGTCAATCACGTGAGCACAACTTGGTGCTTCCCAATTCGTCCAAACTGAACGAGGGAATTGGGCTGAATGAATTCCGCGAGATTTCTGCCTCCGGCCCTCACGGGCTGAGTCTCTTGGCCCGACGGTTCCCGGCCCGACGGTTTATGTCAGCGCGGCGCGCGCGTCTCGTAACTCAATTAAATCATAATGAGCCTAGCTTTTTGCGTCTCCTCGCCAACCACGATAACCATCCTGGCCTTTTGCTTCCTGCGCCATGCGAAAGACGTCTCAAAAAGCGACAAAAGTCGACAACCTCCTCGAGAATGGACGAACTGGAGTTTTAGCCCTCAAGGCGATCGCGGACGAAGATCAAAATGTACCATACCTTCGAATCATCAGCGGTGTAGCCCTTTTGATTCTAGACATCGTCAAGGCAAGTCACCCTTTCTCGACCTCAGTATTCCATTCGAACTCCCGCCCAAAAGAATGTCAGAACCAATAAACAGCAGTGTATCGAAATGGTTGAGCGAATCAACGATATCATTCAGGCAATTATCAACATTTGTGGGGACACAGAAACAATGATATCACCTGCGCTGTTTCGTAACATCTCAAGTTTCACCGAGTACGCAACTTGAACTTGATTATCCTATCCATCCTCGTCTGACTGACGCCTGGCCAGGACGCTCCAAAAGGCGCACACATTTATCCGCGCACAGGTTCAGATGAACATGGTTCAGCGCATCACGCGCCATCTCGAGAACGAAGCCCAGTTGAATGAATGCAAACGCAGCGTTGCAGCAAGCGCTGGACGTGTTCACTGTGAGTTGGTCATGGTTACCCAAGGTCGGTCAAAATATTCACAAGACGGCGAAGGTCCGTCAAAGGCTTTCAGCTGCTACCGCCGTGGCGGAAATGAAGATATCTAGCGCCGAAAAACATAAGGAACTAATGGAGTTGTTTGGGACCGGAAAAGAAAAGGTCTCATTAGATGTGTGTGCAGAAATATCCCAAGATGCCTGCCAAATCTGATGTGTTTTACAGCGCGCCAGCTTTGCGAGCAGGTACAACTATCTTCTAGAATGTTTCAGCATCTAAATCTGCTCATAGTTCGAGCTCCTTGTCGATCCTCCTCCCCGCGTCCCCACAAATTTTCCGCGGGAGGGAGGTAGAGTTGCAGCACCTTATTTCTCATCTTCTTTCCCCAGAAACGTCTCGCTCGGCGATTCTTGGCCCTGGAGGAATTGGCAAAACGACTTTGGCTCTTGCGGCTCTGCACCATCCACAAGTTGTGGCAGCGTTTGGCGAGAATCGATTTTTCGTGTCGCTCGACTCTGTTGCCGCCTGTAACGGTGCGCTACCGCGCATACCCTCTTTCTTATTTTATTCTACCACTTTCCTTACCCCTCACTCATTTCCTTTATTCCACCTCCAATCCTTTATTAATTCGACGTACGAACCCTTTTCGTACTTTACCGTTCAGCCGATGCCCCGCACGGCCTAACTACCATCTTGATTCGAATACTTAACCCCATATACGTACACTATATAAACCTGTGATGTAGTAGATTAGTTCTTTGGTCAACTATCATTTTACGCCACTTACCTTTGCTGTGAACCGACCACCCCAGCAATCGCGAAGACCTTACCTGTGTGCCGAAACCGTCGCCCTCTGTTTAACCTCAAGTTATCCCGCCGGCCTCACTTTCGTCACATCTTTTTAAGTGCTCGCTCTCGTCGCCGCTTGACTGGTTACCACCTGGTCTGATCAACCACGCCTACCACTTGCTGCCGACACCCCTCAGCACCAAAGAACTAATCGGTTTGCTATGGACAACAATCCTAACAAGCCTCATACCCGCGGCGCTACCCGCGCCGGCATACACCCTGCTCCCCCACCCATCTACAGTCCCGTTGCTAGGCTCTTCGGTTCTGTTGCTGCGTGGACCCCGAGCAACCCTCCCGTCGACTGGTTGACGGGATCCAATACCCCACCCCCTGCTCCGGCGGGGGGAACCGTCGCTTCGGCGGCGAGACCACCCAGCGCCTCTGGCGCTGGAGACGTATCGTCTGAGCTCCCCTCACTCACTATGAGTAAGGAGGGCTCGGACGCGCACGGTGCCTCGCAAGAAGCATCCGATTTCGTTGACGACGGGGACTGGACCCCCGTCACGCGTAAGACTGCTAGGACTCATAGTGAGCGTAGTGTCTCGCCCGGTAGAAACATACATACTATTAATAAATCTGTTTCTCCCTCCAACGTCGCGGATACTGAGTCCACCGTTGCGCATGCGACCCAAGAAGTTGACTCATGACGAACTTGAAGTCCTCGTTCGTCGCCATGAGGCATATCTCTCTCAGCTTCGCGCCGAAATGGGGCGCAAGGCGGGGTCCATTGCTAGCAATACTGTCAGTGGAAACGGGGAAGAAACGGCTCACCGCGATGAGCAATTTGAGGAGCCCGACTCAGAAGAAGAGCCGGTGCTTATTTCTGCACCTGCGCCGAAGACGCGCAAGGTGACTATAGAAGAAGTCGAGGATGAGGACGATCTCATCCACGCACGCCCCAAAGCGGGTCCTTCCCAAACCAAAGGGAAGGGTGCCGATCCTAGGAACTGGGGCGATGTGAACTCCCTCCAAGGCATGACCGATGGTGACCTTAAGGCGCAGCAGGATGCGCTGCTAAATTATGAGGAAATTAATAGACTAATGAAAGAGGAGGAGAAATCCGACCCTTTCTATTTCCTCAAGGATACTTCCACGCCGAAACCAAGGCGTCGAAGAAGCGTTCTAAAAGCCCTAAGTCAAGGAAGGAGAAAGGAGCAACGGTGAACATACCTGAACCACCGGCGACTGCTCCTGTCAGGACTCGTGTCCCCGAGCCTGAAATTCCGGTTAATCCTCGTGAGATCGAGGATGGACCTGCTGCTTCTAGTCACGAAGTGAAACCCACTAGTGAAAAGTCCGGACTTACAATTGACGAATTGTACTGCTCTGCTGAGCGCACGCATCAGCGAGCTAGAACCGAAGCAGCGCGCTCGGGCGGTATTGACCTACCCCGGCGCAAACCGAGGTGGTGCCGGATGGAAGACGTCGGTGTCCCTCGAATGGGAAGTGTTGTTCCCAAAGCTCTGAGAATGCCCGCTACGCACGACACCTTTGCCCTCGCGTGGCCTCACACCGGGACGGGTTGCGGCAGAAAACTTCTTTCGATAGAGCTCTGCGCGGATCCACCCCGGCCAATCCCGTTAAGTCGAAACCCTCGCCGTCCGACCCATCGGATGATTCGAGCTCGGACTCGAGCAGTAGCTCCAGTTCCTCGAATCCCGACAAGTCTGGAAAATCGCGGCACGGGGCCTCGAGTCCTCGGTTGTCCACCAAAAGAAGGCGTGGACATGAGAGGAAGCAACGGATGCTTTTGAAGCCTATTCCGCCGTCGCGGTACAATGGTGAACCTGACGCGACAGCTATTCAGCGTTTTGCGAGGGAGTCTAAGACCTATGTTAAAATGGGTCGCGTACCTGAGGAGGAGCAAGTCTACTTCATCTCGTATTACCTGGATGGTAAAGCCCTTGATTTCTATAATCAAGTCGTCGATCCCGACGAAGACACTTGGACGTTGAAGAAATTCTTTGTCGAGTTGTTTGAGTTTTGCTTCCCGGTGGACTTCCGTAATACGCAGAGACGGCGCTTGAATCGGTGCTTCCAAGGCACAAAGGAGGTAGCCACGCATGTAGCTGAATGGTTGCAGATCTACAATAGTATTGGGTTAGAAGAAAACCAAGAGAAGATCGTTAAGCTATTTAGTAGCCTTACCTTTCCCATTCAGACCGAAATATTTCGCAAGGGCCTCGACGCCGAGGTAGCAACCTGGGACGAAATTGTCAAGGCCGCTGAACAAGCCGAGATATTATTGAAACTTGCCTCTAGAGGGAATGACTCTGGAGGAAACAATTCGAAGCGCGCGCCGCAGCCGCAGACTTCGAATGATTCTCGCCCGCAGAACCAGGACCGCTTTCCAACGCGGTGGCTTCCGTGGCCGCGGTCGTGGCCGCGGAGGACGCTCCAATCGATCTCAACCTCGAGGAGAGGTGCTGAGAACTTCGGCGGTCATTGACCCGCCGGCAAGGGACGAGAAGAACAGACAAGGCCCTCAGCTCTCGACCGAGAAGCGGAACGAGATGCTGGCCAAGGGCCTTTGCTTCAACTGCGGGGAGCCAGGACATTTGTCCCGTAACTGCCCCAAGGCACATAATGCTCCTTCTAAAAAGAAGGGTAAGCCTCCCGGTTTCAGCACTCATGCTGTATACATACCGTCCGCGTCGAGTTCGCGTGACGCCTTGTACGAGAGTACTGCTGTCTATGAGACTCTACAGGTGGGAGCCGTGCGTCTTGATGAGGTAGGCGGAGACGAGGAGGGCGGGGAACCCTTACAATATTTTGGGGACTCTGTCAACTCTGTCAACTCAGATGAATTCGAAATCGTCTCCGACCCTGGTTCTCACAACGAGGACTCTGAAACGGACTACGCACCTGCACGGCCCGTGGGCGATATATACGCCTTTTATGCTGGCATGATGCTTCAGGCGGCGCAGCCGTACCCGGGGGACCCTCAGCCGTGCGGAACGGACGAATGCTTCAATGAAAATCGATTCATAATGTACTTGATTTCAGACAATGAATATTGTATTATGGACTCGGAGCACAGCGAGTCCCTCACCATTGAGGTCGATCTACTTCACGATCCGGTTTTATGCCCGCACTATGGTACGCTCAGGCCCGCGCAAAGGAAGCAGGGCTTGACCCGGATGACACGCTCTTTGAGATGCGTTATTTGGAAGAGATTGGGGACGTCCCGTCCGGGGCTGTCCAACTCTTGCTTGAGCAATATCATTGGAGCGATGAAAACGATCCCGTACCTGCAGAACGGTTTGAGGTTCGTCCGGAGGGCGAGGACCTATTCATTTCGGATCGAATCCTCGCCACTTGCGTGTCCCTCCCGAGGATAAAGCTCTTAGATGTCAAGTTCGACCTGTGGAAATGGTACGGCGAGTCAGTACTTGAGTACGACTCGAGATCAAGCACTTACAGCTTGATGGAAGTGCCTCAGTCCGAGGCCGAAGTGGTCTCGCTTGACTCGAAGTTCGGGTCAAGCCAGGATGACATGCCTCCCTTGCAATCCGTTAGTGATTCCGATTCCGAGGATGACTCGGGCGACTCTTCTGATTCTGGGCCTCCGGGTCTGGAGACAATCAGTAACTCGTCCGACGATAGATCGGGACATAGTGATATCACCGACCTGGTTATGCCGGGAGACGCTGGAGAGACGCTGGAGGACCGGCTGAAATTGTGGGCACGCGCTTCGGAAGAATGCTGCCATTCTATTAATCGTGAGATCCCGCCAAGGGCACGAAGATTGGGCGACGTACTTGGTAATACCGTAGCCGCCTTGCTGGAAGTTCTTCCAGCCCTACCCTGGGGATGAGCGCGTTCCCCTGGTCGGATGACCGCCGCGAAGCCGTGAGGTTTAGAATCTTGCGCGTTGGCGAATCCTGTTACACCATTGAGGACACATTCGCTGAAGAGGTGGTTAGTCTTACCGATTGATTACCTTCGCCAGCCGACCTTCCACTTCTTGGATTGGTACGCTCTGCAGAGGACTATTGCCCTGCAGATGGAATATATTCCATCGCCGATTCACCGTTTCCCCATTGAGGAACTACTCGCCGATGGTATTCAACAATACTTTCGCGATATCGGGTACACCTTACCTATATTCCATGAAGTTCGCATCGAGCGAATCCTCCGCGAGCCCGACAACCTTGAAGGGCCGGACGATTTCCTCGTGAGTATTCCCATCGGGAACGATGACCTTCACGAACGCATTTCGGAAGGAAGCTTGTTAAACCCGAAGATGGACTTGACGGGATGGGTTCTCAAGCGTCAGCTGAAGTGCATTTTGCGTGAGAACACCGCGCGAAATGGTTGGGCAAATACTTACCTCTGGGGGTATCTCGGGAATTTATTCGACGAACCCCGAGCGGAGCCTCGAGTGGAGGGCGAGTATATCCTACACTGCGGAGGAGTTCAGATCCCCGCGGATAGTGTAAAGGGAATCGCACGCACGGCGTCGATGCCTCGGTTGACGAACCGGATCGTGGCACGACCTCTCGTAATTGTCGTCCGCGTTAACGGCGAGCCCGTTCGGGCGCTGGTGGATTCCGGGTCTCTTGGAGACTTGGTATCTACTTCGCTCGCGGATCAGCTCAAGCTCAAGAAGAAGGAGCTTCAAGATCCCGTTACCTTGCAGCTTGCGGTACAAGGATCGCGATCCAAAATTAACCACTCTGTAAACGTCAATTTTAGCTATCAAGATATAAAGGAGGAACGAAGCTTCCTGGTGGCTAACCTGAGTGGTTACGAGATGATTTTGGGCACGGCGTGGATCTTCCAACACAAGGTGAGCATCGGCTTGAACCCCGCTCGTGTTTGCGTTGGGAGTGCTGAATCCCTTCCTCTTCAAGGCGTTGATACGGCTCGCGTATTTGCTGGAGGAGTTGGAATAGGCGAGGATGCCGTGCAGGCAGCGCGAAACGAGCTTCTAGAAGTATGCTGAGCCGATATGTAAAACCGCAGACGAGACGGGCTTACCTCCACTGAGGGATATTAATCATACAATTCCCCTCATTGACGTGAATAAGGTTCTGCCCTGGCGGGCGTCGCGCTGTCCGGAGGCTCTTAGACCACTTTGGGATAAGAAACGGAGTACGTACCTGAAAGCTGGACGTTGGCAGGTAACCAACGCGGGCAACACGGCACCTATGCTCCTAATTCCGAAGGTCAAGACAAACCCTCCCGGATTGCGTGTGGTTGTAGACTTACGAGCACGCAACGCGAATACGGTGAAAATGAGTTCACCGCTCCCGGATATGGACGGAATATTGAGGCGTGTTGCGCGCTGCAAATTCCGGTCGCTCATCGACGGGCAAGACGCCTATGAGCAGATCCGTGTCGTCCCTGAGCACGTCGACCGAACAGCTGTAAGTACACCGGACGGAAATATGATTAGTCTCGTACTTCAGCAAGGTGACTGCAACGCACCGGCGACGTACCAGTCCTTGATGAATCACCTGTTCGGCCAGCACATCGGCGTCTTCATGGATGTATATCTAGACGATATCATCGTCTATTCGAGTACCCTAGAGGATCATGTCAAACATATTAAAATTATAATTGACATACTCAAACGGGAAAAGCTCTATTTGAGCGCCGGCAAGATGCAGCTTCTCAGGGAAGAGCTGAACGTCCTGGGACGGGTCGTGGGCGATAAAGGGATCCGGATGGACCCCAACAAGGTGGACATTGTGTTGAACTGGAAGGTACCTACGAACCGTGGTTTACTGCGAGGATTTATTGGATCGGTGACTTACCTCGGGGGAGACGTTCCTAGGGTCGGCGGCCCGATGGGGATCCTGCACGAGCTAACGAGCGATTCCGTGCCTTTCCGGTGGAGCTATGTCCACCAGCGCGCCTTCGAAGATACTAAACGGCTGGTCAGCGATAGCCGAGACCATCATCGCGTCCCTTTGGATTACTCACCTGAGGCTCCCAAGATCTGGTTAGTGACAGACGGCTGTAGCTCCGCTGTGGCTGGCGTCGTGTGCCAGGGAGACGACTGGAAGACGGCGAAGATCGCCGCATTCTTCTCGGCGAAGCTGAATTCTGCGCAGCAGAATTATGCTGTCCACGAAATAGAAATGCTTGCGGGCGTCGAATCGATGCTTAGGCATCGAGACATTCTGCAAGGCTGTAAATTTACGTGGATAACCGATCACAAGGGTCTTATTCACCTTGTGAATCAGAAGAATCTGTCTGGAAGGCAGGCGCGTTGGCTTGAGAAAACATCGAGCTTCGACTATACAATTCAGTACGTACCTGGAACCGAGAACGTCCTCGCGGATGCGTTGTCTCGCATCTACTCCAATGATGCACCCGGTACCGTTCGCGCTCGATCCGAATACACCTACCATGATATTATTAGCAATGACGATCTGGATATAAATTCCATCAGCATGCCTGTCTTTGCTGGAATGGAAGCGATGGCTCTGTCTGGCGACAGAGTAACGCGGTCGATGGTAGGAAGGCCTGACGCAAAGTCAAGCCAAGCCGACACAAAGTCGAGCGCCCATGACGCAAAGTCACAGGATTTTGAGTCCGAGAGCCCTACGTCCACAAAGGAGGGCGGGGGTACCAGGAAAATCTACAAGAATACGAAAAGTTAGATTCGGGGACAACTCACCGGTGATACTGACCGAGAAAACGAAGCCAGCGGCGTCTGGAGCTCGTAGTGGGAAAGCCAGGAGATCATTAGCCGATGACAGCGGCGATCTCTCTGATCCGTTGCTTCGTGACGTAAACGTCAATCCCGAGGATCCACGACTTGCCGACGATCGTTCTTCAGCACCGGTTAACGAAGTTCGTTCTCCAGCACCGTCTATCAACATACCCGAGGAATTTGAACACCTCGACGAATCCCTGCTCAACGTCGTTAATTCCGGATGGAAAGGACTTGATGTAATCAAGCTTATTTCGGGGAATTACGGTGCGGATCCGTTTTTCAAACTCATCCTCGAGACGCCGAAAGCGTTTCGTAATTTCGAGGTTGAGAACGGCCTTATTTATTTGAAGGACTTGGACCACCGTGTCTTGTGCATTCCCAAAATAACCTACAAGGAACGTAACCTCCGCGAGATTATTATCTCGGAGGCGCACTCCATCCTCGCTCACCTGGGCTTGAGGAAGACTTTGGATTATTTGAAGGACCACTTTTGGTGGAAGGATATGGTGGATGATACTCGCAGTTTCTGTGAGTCTTGCTCGACTTGCAGGCGCAGCAAGCCGAGTAACCAGAAGCCCTATGGGCTTCTTCATTCTCTAAATCCACCTTCAGAACCATGGGACTCCGTGGGTGTGGATTTCGTTGGTCCATTACCAGAGTCCAGGAACCGGGACGGGGTTTTTAACTCCCTGGTCGTCGTGATTGATTTATTAATCGGAATGGTTCACCTCATTCCCGCCCGTATTGACTATACTGCTAAACAGATGGCGGAACTTATGTTCGAACATATCTACAAATTACACGGGCTCCCGAAATCCATCGTCAGCGACAGGGACTCCCTCTTCACCAGCGTCTTCTGGAAACGATTGCACGAGCTCATTGGAGTCAAATTAAAAATGTCAAGTGCATATCACCCGGAAACGGACGGAGGAACCGAACGCGCGAATCGCACGGTCACCCAAATGCTTCGTCAATGCATTGACCCGAAGCAAAAAGACTGGGTAAGCAAACTCCCTGCTATTGAATTCGCCTTGAACTCCGCTCGCTCGGAAACAACGGGGTATACTCCGTTCTTTCTGAACAACGGGCGCATGCCCCGGTCTCTTCTGTGGGACTCGGACCGTACCCGCGAGTACCGTGGCGTTGCTGTGTTTGCATTGCAACGCCGCATCGCAATCATGGCGGCACATGATAGCATGATCGCTGCTCGGGTGAAACAGACCCGGTCCGCTAATCGCAAGCGCCAGGCCACGCCATTCCAAAAAGGTGACTTGGTGTACCTGAATTCCAAGAACCTTTCCTTCGAGAAAGGTCTTGCGCGTAAGCTTATTCCCAAATTTGTTGGGCCGTACTCAATCATTCGGGACTTCGGGAACGAGTCGTTCCAATTGGAGCTACCCTCTAATCTAAAACAGAGGGGGATCCACGATGTATTTCACTCATCTCTGTTGCGCATCCATGTGCCTAACGATGATCGCAGATTTCCCGGCAGGCTCGAAAATCAGCTGGGAATATCGCTGGATAGCGAAACAAATGAATGGGCGGTTGAACGAATTACTGGGCACTACGGCCGCCGTTCAAAGGCTCTATTCGAGATACTGTGGAAATCCGGTGACAAATCTTGGATGCCGTATGCGCAAGCTAAACGTTTACAGGCGCTAACGGAATATCTCGAGGCGATCGGCGCCTCAGATATCAAGGATTTACCTTACGGAGCAGGAAGACCGCCTCCCGATGGGGAGGAAGTGTTTGCCGGAAGCGCCATGTCGCATTTCTGGGCTTATAAGGCTGGAGAAAGAATTGGTGAGTTTTCAGACCCCATAATTTCTTCATCCAACATGTCTACTCCTGCCGTCCCTACCACCGACATTTTCTCCAGCCTGTTTGGCTATCCCACCACCCCGAGCCTTAGCTTGAACACCCTCGCTTTCAACAAGGAGCACGCCATCATCCAGCGTGTCCACCCTCGCTACTTCCGCGTCACTGTCCCCTTCGACGACAGAAGCGAGATCTTCGTCATCGACGCGCTCACCGTTCGCCACTGGATCGAATACAGCACTGCGCTCGTCTCGGGGAACGACGTCCCCGAGCACATGCCTATTTTCTACAACGTCTGGGCGCAGCTGGCGAACACCCACGATAATTCCAACTACTTCTGGCCGCATTTCCTTAACGGGGAAATCGCCTGGAAGGACGATGGTATCCCGCCGACCGTCCACGCTTTCTGCCTGACGGACGACGAGATATTCGAGCGCCCCATGCTGCGCGTGGGCGAGGTCGCCGTCACCTCGGAATTTTACGAGAACGCTCAGCGCCTCGCTGATCTCGAACGCCGCCGGGAGCTCAAGTACTACCGGCAGCGCAACGACAAGAAGTCCAAGGGATCGGGATCCCTCGCCGACGTGACGTCGAAATCCGCGATGGAGAATTTCGCGAAGAAGCGCGAGGCGCTTACGGCGAAGCTCAGGGCGAACGCGGCTGGGAACACTGCTAGCGCGGCCGCTGGGCCTAGCGGAACTGCTGGAAATGGAGACTCGAACATGACTTGAGGCTGCCTTGGACGGCAGCCTGGAGGGCGGATGTAACGGTGCGCTACCGCGCATACCCTCTTTCTTATTTTATTCTACCACTTTCCTTACCCCTCACTCATTTCCTTTATTCCACCTCCAATCCTTTATTAATTCGACGTACGAACCCTTTTCGTACTTTACCGTTCAGCCGATGCCCCGCACGGCCTAACTACCATCTTGATTCGAATACTTAACCCCATATACGTACACTATATAAACCTGTGATGTAGTAGATTAGTTCTTTGGTCAACTATCATTTTACGCCACTTACCTTTGCTGTGAACCGACCACCCCAGCAATCGCGAAGACCTTACCTGTGTGCCGAAACCGTCGCCCTCTGTTTAACCTCAAGTTATCCCGCCGGCCTCACTTTCGTCACACCGCCCCGGCAGACATTTGGTCCAGTATCGCAGGATACTTTGGGCTGGAACAGAACGGGAATGTAGCAGGAGCAGTCCTTCGGCACCTCTCTGGTTTCGTTGGCCCGTCCGTTCTCGTCCTGGACAATTTTGACTCTCCCTGGGAAAGCCCAATCACACGGTCCAAGGTGGAGGATATCCTTTCCCAGCTGACAGATATTTCGCGATTGAGTCTTGTTGTAAGCGGACTCCGACTCTCTGATGATGACGGTTGAACCGTGTTTTCAGGTCACTATGCGCGGAATCGAAAGACCTAGCAAGACACGATGGTCGCGGCCGTTTCTCCAGCCCCTCGAGACACTTCCTCCTACCGCCGCCCGCGAAACCTTCCTCGACATCGTCGATGAGATAGAAGACGATTCGAAACTGGATGCAGTCTTGCGTCTCGCCGACAACCTTCCGCTGGCTTTGACTATCCTTGCGAATATCGCTTCCTACGAAGGACTCGATTCCGTTCTCAGTCGCTGGGACCTCGAAGCCACATCACTCTTATCGGAAGGGATCGACAAGCGAACGAATCTCGAAGCGTCTATCAGCATTTCCCTTTCCAGTCCCAGAATGCTTGCTCTCCCTAACGCCAGGCAGTTGCTGAGTGTTTTGTCGCAGATGCCGGACGGTATTCCCGAGGCCACACTGACAGAGCTTTCCCTTCCGTTCGACGACGTTGCAAGATGCAGGGTCACTTTAAGCCGTACCTCGTTGGCGTACATTGGTCCAGACCGAAGGGTCAAAGTTCTGGCACCGATCCGAGAATACATGAGGGCCAAGTACCCACCATCGCCCCAGCTATTCCATCCGCTCAAGGCGTATGTTTATTCTCTGGTCCGACTTTCTCGCCACTTCGAGCTCCTTCCATCCGCCGGTCTCCTTCACATGCTTTCCAGTAATCTCGGGAACATCCACACCGTGTTGCTGCGGGCCCTGGACGCCAATGACCCTCCTTCAGAATTGAAGGAGACGATTATCTGTATTATCGACTGGGCGAAATTCTCCTACTTCACGAATCTCGCGTTGTGGAGCTACCAGCTTGTGGAGAGCTTATTGGACACCGTGAAGAGCCTCGGCGACACACAGTTACTCGGCGAATATCTGCTCACGATGGCGCAGATACACTTTCTGCAGTCATCACATGAGTCGTTTGCGAAAGATGCGCTTCAGTGTTTCAAGGACTCGGGCGACGTGGTTTCCCAAGGTGCGGCGCATCACTTGTGATTATGGATTCAGCGGTGCTTATATCTGTATAGCCAGGACCTGTGTGTACCTGTCTGCGTTTTATCTTCGCAGCGGACAAGCGCAAAAAGGCGTAGCAATATGTGACGATGCCCTCCCTCTTGCACAGACAGCTGCTGACCCCGCTCTGCTCGCCGAGGTCACCATCCGTCTGTCCCAGATAAGCCTCCAACTGGGACACTCCGTACCCGCGCTGAAATACGCCCGTGAGGGTTGCAGCCATGCTAAGTTTGGGGGAAGTATGCTTATGGAAGCGCGCGGGCTTCGACAATACGCACACTGCTGCGTCTGTGTCGGCGACTACGCGCGCAGCATCACGCTTTGCGAAGAGGCGCGCGTTATCCTGGACGCTCTGGGCATGTGCGACATGCGCAACGCCATCTACCGGAACCTGTTGAACCTGCACGCGCACACCCACTATCTGCAGACGGACTTTGCGCTCGCTCGGCAGATGAACGCTTTGCTCGTCGGTACCCCGGGGCAACAGCGCACGGAAGAGAAAGTCTCCGAGGCGTACGCCCTCATCAACGTTGCCGGATCCGATATCAGGATGGGGCGTTGGAGCGATCCAGCCGTCAAGAAAGATATTGATACGGCGAGAGCCCTGATGGCAAGCACCAACAACAGACTAGGGATTCCTGCGTGCGATTTCACACTTGCAGATCTTTACTTCCATCAGGGTGATTACGTTGCGTCGCGGGCGCTATGCACCCAATCCCTCCCCATTGTCCAAGGACAGGCCGTAGAAATCGAGCTGCTATTCAGGGAAAAGCTGGCCGATATCGCTTTCGCGGAGGGGGAAGAGAGGAGCGCAACACACCTCTCCTTTGTCTTGCTTTCTCTTGCGCTGCGCGTGCAGAGTTTGGCGGCGACGCACCAGGCACTGCGCAGGATCGGGGACCTGGTCTTGGGCGCTGGGGACGCCGATACCGCGGAAACGCTCTTCGAGCTTGCACTGAGTGGGTTCACTTTGATGGACATTCACCAAGCCCGAGGCGATTGTTTCCTTCGGCTCGGGGATATTTACCTCCAGCGCGGGGACCGTGAACGGGCCAGAACGCAATGGACGGCGGCTAGAGCGCTGTTCGACAGATCTTCTCAACGGGGCGGCGTCCAGAGATGCGACGATCGACTTGAAGCCTAAGAATGGAAAATGGAGCGGCCGGCCATATGACTTGTTTCGGACTGGAAATTTTAAGATTGTCTCCGGCTAAATTCTTCCGGGAGGGAGGCATCCGTTATCCTTTGTTTAATTCGGGCCAACTTGAAGGTTGACAGCAATATTAATACCATTCAAATTCACTCGGATTAGACGTCTATCAGTAACCCAGCTTTTACCCATCTTTCTAAGCTTAAGTAAGGCTCGCCGAAATAAAACTTGTCGAGATACCTGGTTGCAAGAGCAGACGAAGAATCAACGAAGGGTACTTTTTGGCTTGCATTCAAGTTCGCACTAGTCTCTGTTACAGACCAGAAACGGATGACGAACAAGTATCCGTATATGAGTTCGCGCCTCAAGCTTTATATAAACTTCGGGGTCGAGGCTCTGTGCTGCAAGGGTCAGCTTGTGTTTTTAGTTTCTGCTTCTCTTTTCCAGATAATTTCTTATGCGTTATTCTTGTCTACTTAGGGGCTTCTGTCCCAAAAGGGAAGCGAGTCCTAACACGAACAAACGATCTTTGCTCCTGCCTCCATGCTCGTTGTTTGGGGGCGCCGCGGCTACTCTCAAATCGACCTCACCGAAGAAAAACTCCGCTACGTACCGCAATTTGCCACCGACTTTCCAGATCCTGCTCAAGTCTGCGTCGAGTTCACGGCCTTTCGTCTAATCTTCGTCTTAGTTCCAAGTTGTCGGCTGTCTTGGTCTCAGTGCGCCTGGATCCCCCCCAGGAATATGCGAACACAACCAAAATACAAGATAAAAAAACACGGTATCTGCCGGCCCTGTCCAATGAATAAAAATTGCAGATTCTTATCCTGTTCAAATTCGGCCGCGAAGCGATTCGGATCGTGAGCCGGTGCTCGGCTGCTAGCTCACCAGGACCAACCTCCTCGTACAGTCCCACTCTGAGTCCATCGAACTCTCTCCCTTGTCACTGTGTGTGAATGTTCTTCCGAATTCACACTATCTGCTTGTATTTGGGCCCCCTTCTCTCCGGTACTCCCATGGCGCCGACTCAGAGCCGTTTCACCCTCAGGTTCCGGAACGCGCTCCGATCGCCTCTCACCATCCTTGGAGTCATCACTCTGGCCGCTGCGTTATGGGTCCTGACGTACCTAAGCTTCGACGCAAGTTTAGCGCTGCCCTTGGTGCCATATGCATCCCATAACGATAACAGCAGCACGCGTGTCGAATCCGCGGTGTACGCTCTGGCATCCCAAACAACGCCCCCTGGATGGCGAGAGACGACGATTCCTAACGGCGCGCACATACACGGCTTCACTGTGCTGGATAGCATTTATCTCCGCAACGGGACATTTTATGTCGTAACAGACAATCGTACCTCCTTTCCTCCCCGGGATAGACTTCTCTCTCGGCCGGTGGAATTGAGAGCCGGGGCGGATACAGAGCCGACGGATGAGGTGAGCTTGCGTCCGCTCCACTGTGTTCTCGCATTTTATTTTGCTCTAGCAATTGCAATTCATAATTCCTGACGAAGCGACACGTATTTTGGGCGACCATTTAACCAGTATCAAAGGTGTTTCTCGGTCTCTGTTGAAAGAAGCCATATGGCCAGTACTGACTCGTGCATTCGGCTGATATAGGATTTTCTGTGATCGTGTACGATCCGCCCCAGTTTATGAAGGTTTATAATCTCATACAATCTGGAGGTTCAATACGTTTAATTAACCCATATTCACCTCCTTCTTTGTAGCATTTCTACCACTGGTTCGGAGAGATCATTCTCGGCGCCTGGCGGGTGTATTCGCACATCATGGTCTCTAAGCTCGGTTCGCAGACGTCGCCGCCCCGTTTCCTCCCCTTCCCCCGGCGCTTTATCCTCCCCGTACGTACCCGAATCCCTATCAGCTCTCCGACGGCCGTTAACCCTCCCCGTTTGGTCCATAGTTTATCTCGAACGAGGAATGGCGCGATCGGGCGGGGATAGACGGCCCGTTGATGCGCGCAGCCTTTCCTGGCATGGCCATAGAACAGGCGGCGTACTGGGACGACCTAAAAAAGGTAGGAACGACTGTCGTGTTCGAGCGCGTGATGCTCGTGAATCGGAGTGCGGCACATAAGCAGTGGGCATTTCATCTGTTCTCAATTGCTCCGCTGTTCAATATGGCAATTGAAGCCCGTTTGGGAGTGTCTGGTACAAGATGATTGCGGGTGCAATGAACGTAACTGTCCCCCAGGACTTTTGGGCCCCGGTCCGCGAGTCGTTGTGGCGGAACATTCTTGCCCCTGGGTTCATCTCCGGCACCATCCACAATTTTTCGACGCTCCCGTTAGTCACGTACGTCTCGCGCCAGGGGGCCGGCCGCCGCCTCGTCGCAGCAGACCATGATGCGCTAGTTGTGGCTTTAAAGTCGCTCGAGGCAGAAGGGATCTGCGAGGTACAGGTTGCGGCTTTGGAGCGGATGGGGGTGAGAGAGCAGATTGAGCTTGTCTCGAGAAGCACGGTAAGTTACTTTCTCTTGATCGGGAACCTATCCGAACGCTCAACGGCGGCAGATACTGGTTGGCGTTCACGGCAACGGGCTTACTGTGCGTGTTTTATTCCACGATTAGATTCGGCTGGACCCAATGTCTAAGTAATGCCGTATTATAGCACCAGCTGTGGATGCGTCCGGATCGACGTTCTACGACGATAGAAATTTTCATGCCCACTGGTAGTTCGCAGCCTTTTGATCTCGACGAAATCTTACCCGCTACGATTGTAGGATATACATTTGACTACGAAATTTTGGCCAGGAACATGGGCCATCGCGTGAGTTGGTTCAAATAAATATATGTCCGGATTGAAGCTAATCATAGCGAAAGCATTATGCCATTTGGAACGATACATATCTTACCTATCCCGAGGGCACATACCACAAGGTACTAACATTGTACTACCAATTTCTCATTAGCCCGAAGCTGATTTTTGCAGGGGGTGAACTATCCAGCAGGGTTCCATGGCAATTCAATCCCTGTATACGGGCCGACTGTTGCCAATATTATCAAAGAGCGTTTGTCTTTGTAGCATATTAGTATGGACTTGTGGGAATCACCAGCGGTAAACGTTTTACTCAATAGGATACCGAACTTCTTGAATGTTTCACGAGGCGCAAGAAATGCTTCGGTTTTATTTTCCTTCGGCTCCCGAATCGTCACCCTCGCGGAAAGATGTCTTGTAATTCTTTCTTTTTTGCGTTGAGTGTAGAGTTTCGAAGGTCAAATTTATCGACATGAAACGCCCAGAACGTTCCAGAACGAGATTGGATGAGGCCGTCTGACAGGCCTTCGATATCCAGACAAGCGACGATCGGTTTGAAACGACTGAGCAAACCGAATAGATGTTGCGGATATTATTTAGGGCTGCGGAAATTTCCGAGAATGTATAAAGAACCACAAGGCCTTCACGGAGATTGAAGCACAATTCATACGGTAATTCAGGTTCAGACCCATGACCTTGTTGACGTGTAAACGTGAAAGCCGCCAAGCATGACAACAGTCGTAACGTCCCTGCGTTTTATTTTGGTTGTTCGCGCCGCTTTTGTTTCTGAAGGTTTCTTGGCCAGAGATGGCCCTTCAATCCGCCCATGACCCTGTGCTCTCGAAGCTCGAAAGCTGAAGAATTGTGCACAATATCTTGTTGGATGTGCTTGTGGCAGTTAGGGGCTCCTTGCCCAGAATGGAACGGCCCATCGATTGATTGGAGATCACACCAAACCTTCCCTTCTCCAAGTCACTCCATTTCCCGATTTCGTTCGACTCTGACGCTTTCCTGCCTAAAATAATACTTGGTTGAATTGGTGCTAGACGAATTCATGTACTGGGCTAGCGTTCTGCGGGCTTGTCGGCGATTCGGGCGCGCGGACGCGACGACTGGCGCTGTGGTGCGAATTCTCGGCGATCAGGTTCTTTTCTGTCTACCAGGCTCAGGGATTCGGGGTTTCAACGGAACATTTGCCAAATGCACGCTATTTCTGTCCAAGCTCGGGCTGTATGCGTTCGGTTGCGCTGGGAGGCGACGAGGCGCGAGTCGCGCGACGTGACGCGAGTTACCTTGTGCGCCCCCTCGGAATGCGGTTGCGTCACTTCCTGTGCCGCCAGCTTGCGTCTGCCGCGATTTCTGCTTTGGTGCTCCGGTCCTTCATCATTTTTGAAGAAATACAAAGATCGAGATCAAGCCTAGCGGGCACTTAGTCTCCCCTATGCAGCCGCTTCGAACCAAAAAAACTTGTACCTCGTTTCAACGGACACTCCTCTTTTCCGTCTGGACACAGCCTAATGATAGCAAGTTCCCTCTCCTGTATGGTCCCCTCCTCCAATTTATTCTCCTGGCCGGCCCGTGATCAGCTAGCAGCTCCCATAGATTTCGAAATGCCGGAACATCCAATACCGATATCAGGAGCCTATTGCTATACTTAGAATCGTCGTTGTGGCCGCCGCAAATTTCTCGTAACGCACCCGGACCTCGGCACAAGGTTGTCCATCGCTCCCCTGGACTTCAACTGTCGTACGCATGCGTATTCCCGCCTCTACGCTAGATGGACAAACAACTGTGCCTACAGCTCGCCCTCGGACACCGGCTTGCTTAGAATCCGATAGGCAAAACACACTGAAGCCCTCGGCTGGGACGTAGGCGATCCCCACGTACGCGGCTTCATCTTCCAGGATGAAATTTATCTATCCTTAACCGGGACGTTTGGTAACCGACGATCGCTCTTCACTTCCGCGAGGTTCCACGAAGGCTGTTAATGGGCTCATGCCCTGCTGTAAATATAACGGTGACGATAAAGTGAATTTGTATTCGTCTCGATCTACTCACCGAGTCATATTGTCCAGAATTGAACCACGAGGCAATGTACCAGGTACTGGAGCATATCTTCCGCATTGGGGTCCCTGCAGCATTAAAGTCTCTCCAGGGCCGCCGATATCGTGTCAAACACTGGCAGCTGTACATACACCCACTCTCCCCACGAACGTACACGGACCCGGCCGGCCGTTGCCGGCAGCATCAGGGAGCGGTTCCTGTCTTCTGAGCCCTGACGCCGTCCATTCGTTGCTTCTCACAGTTGTATTTGACTGCCAGCGGGATTTTGCTTCGGCTGCTAGACCGTATCTGGCCAGTTGTCAATGCTAGTTTGTTTTTTGTCAGTTTTGTGATCCCGTTCAATCCATAGTTGTTGAACTGGGCCGAGTCCACAGATTCTTATAGGGCAACTCGGGTTCACAACTCAGGCTACTAACGGTTCACTCTCAATCAGAATTGGTGAGCGCATGCGGTGCTACGTAACAGCAGGTTAGTCCCTGACTAGGCCTTACTATACGCGTTTAAGTACGCATCGAATCGAACACCGGCGATTCATTTAGCGTTCTTCCCTTCTAGTGCAAGCCGAGATTAACTTACGCCACCGGGAACGAAATGGCTCAATTCAGAGGGAATGTGGCAGGTATCTGCGATGGTAACGGCGAGTTCCAGGTTTTTTTCCCCGGTCTAAGCCCTTGGGTAGGGCGGGCTTTGCCTCCTTTAAATCTGCGAGTCGCAATCTTCGGGCCCATTTAGCTTTCGCTTTCGTTCGAATCCTCCGACCTGGACCTCGAATCGCACCCGCCATGCCTTCTTCCCTGCATCAGCAAGCATGGTCAGTGCCGATTCTTTCTGATTCATATCCTTATTACACTACGCTCGATACTGATTGCTTTACGCTGCAGTGCACGCAAACAACGGGAGCGTCAGGCGCAGATCGATGCACTGCCAGCAGTCTATTCTTCGCCCCTCTCGGATGAAGAAGAGAAAATCCACGCGCTGTCGCTCGCAAGGCTTGTTCAGGAATCCAGGGCTGGCACCATCGCGCCCGCCGACGTGCTGTCGGCGTATGGGAAGAAGACGCTCGCCGCCCACCGCCTGACCAACTGCATCACCGACTTCATGTTTGACGAGGCCCTCCGGATCCCCGCGCTTGTAGCGTTCGAGGGCGGATCTGACTCCGCCGATTCGAGTGCTTCGATGCCCGAGTGCCCATTGCACTGCGTCCCGGTCAGTCTCAAAGGTCTGCCTCGCTTCGCTTTCATTTCCCGCACACTGATCAGCGCCAAGACACGGTTGATATTGCCGATCACGACACCACCGTCGGTCTCTCTCGGAACGCCAACCGCCCCGTACCCGCGTCGTCGCCCATTGTATGCATGCTCCAGGACGCGGGCGCCATCCTCCATGTGAAAACCACTGTCCCCACCTCGCTCATCGGCATCGAGACCGAATCTGACCTGTTCGGCCGCACCACAAATCCGTATAACCAGAATCACACAGTCGGCGCGTCGACAGGCGGCGGGGCTGCATTGCTGGCATGTGGTGGGAGCAAGATCGAGATTGCCACCGATATCGGCGGCAGCGCACGCATCCCTGCACATTTCTGTGGCATTTGGGGTTTGAAGGGGAGCGTCGGGCGTTTCCCGACGTGGGGCACCATCTCCTCCATGCCCGGGCTCGAAGGCGTACCGATTGTGGCCGCGCCGATGGCCGGGAGCCTGGCGGACTTGGAAGAGTTCTGGAAGAGAATAGTCGGCATGGGGCCTTGGACATATGACTTCACCGTGAGTCTCTCCGCCCGTGTTTACAGGGTTTCGGTTTTCCCCGATATTTATGGGTACTGATGAATAATGCCGTCCGCTAGTGCATCCCGCTCCCTTGGCAAAGAATTGATCTCCAGGTGGAGGGTCGAAAACTCAAATGGGGCGTCATTTGGGATGACGGTGAGTCCGAGAACATGCCGTCGCAACATTCAGCGAATTCGGTCGATCGAAGGTGTCTGTGCACCAACGCCCGCTTGCAAGCGCTCGCTCTCCATCGTCGTCGACGCGCTCGCTGCGCAGGGTCACGAGGTAGTCGAATTGTGCGTGTCGGCTCCTCCCGTCCTATAATTAGTCCTACCCCGTCCCTGGCCGGCATCGTCGGCTGACTGACGGCGTTCTCCTTTCAAAACAACTAGCACGCCCCCCAAAATATCCGACCTCCTCACGATCGGGTACCAGCTGGTGTTCGCAGACGGGGGTGCGTATTCGCCGAAATTATTCATCCTTTCCCTCCCTCTATCTCCTTTCCACTTCCCCCCGACTAACTCTCCATTAGGCGCGCAGGTGCGCGACGCCGGCCTCACCTGTGAGACGCTCAATGCCCCTCTGCGGGACACGATTGACCTCATGGCGCTACCGCGCCTTTTCAAACGCTTTATGGCGTGGATGAACCGCGCGGCAGACCCTTTTTATGCAAATTTGTTAGAGGTACTGTGCTCCGAGCGGTTTTCTTTGTGATTCGCGGATTCATCTCATCAATTTTGCGCAGGTTCTGTACCCCAAATCCATTCTCGAAGAACGCTCTCTAATCGTTCAACGCGACGAGTTCCGGAGTAAATGGCACGACGCGTGGACGGAGGCGCACCTGGACTTTGTGCTGACGGTCCCGCATCCGCTGCCAGCGCTAGAAAATGGGACGGGGGCGCGGGCGAGTTTAATGAGTGCATGCCCTACGTTTTTGTTCAGCATCGTGCGTCATTATCCTGTCCTTTTCATTACACATTCGTTCAGAGACTGACTGTTCCTTTCGTGTACAGCTGGACTACACGGCCGGCGTACTCCCCGTCTGCTTCACAGACCGCGCCCGCGACGCATTACCTGCTGATTTCCTCACGTCCGAGAAGTTCAACGAGATGAATGTGGTTGCCAAGGGCGTGTATAGGTACAGATAATCGCAATTTATTCGCGCAAGATCCGTTCACAAACCGCAAACAGTGTTTACGACCCGGAAAAGATGCACGGGCTGCCCCTCGGCGTGCAGGTCGTCGGAAAGCGGCTGCAGGAGGAGAAGGTGCTAGAAGGGATGAAGGTGATATTCAACAAGGGTTTCACAGTTTTCAATTGGTCTGACTCAGATTCTAGGTCATTGAGCGCGCGCTGAAGGAGGCGGGGACACCATTTGTCCCCAAAGTGCTGGTATAGGTGTGCGCACATGATGGACGCTTTCGTGAAGACAACCCATTCGCTTTCTTTTAAACACATCGTTCGTTCAGAGTCGCTCATTCGTATCATATTTGCCGTATCATACGCACTGCTATGTTGTGAAGTAAACCTAAATTGTTGTGCAGTTGCCTTTATATTATTTTGTACCCGACCATAACGTGTTTGCGCCCAGTTTATTGCTTTAATTTTCGGAGAGTGGTTCTCAACCTCAACCATCTCAGGCGAAACTCGCTGAACTCCGAGCCTAAAAAAATTCAAAGAAATCGGCTCGCGCCAGCCATTGGACGCGTCCGTCACGTGATCGTTCCTCGACTTGTCAACCTCACCATTCTGTATCTTAGCCCCCCATGACCTCCCCATACTACGAATTCCGTCGCGGATCATCGTGTGCATCTGCTCTTGCACGTCGTTAAACTGAGTCTGGGATCTATCGGCATTGGCAAGGCTTTGCTACTTGGTCCGACTGACTAGACGAGCTCATAACAGCTTGAAGTGGCGCAATCACACTGCAACCGGCGACGAAGGCTCTCCAGCAGGCATTTATGCCACCCTCTGCGCTCCCGCGGCAGCGAGAAGAGAAACGCCAGACTTGGCTGACCACGTACTTTACTTACTTTACCGCTGCTGGTCCCTAGCGGACACTATGTTCAAGCAAGTCAAATCCAGGGCGGCACTAAAGGTGTGCCCAGTTGTCTTTCGTTCCGTTAGACTTCATGTCTCAATGGAACTTACAGTAAAATGCTAACACTGAATATGGCAGGCTTAAAGACTTGCCGGTTATGCGACGACGTGTGGACGTTCATCGTCAAGCAGACATCGTTTCAAGGTGGAGCAGAACCAGGTGGTCACGACGCCGAGGATCAAAATTATAGCGTGTAAAAACGGCGACACGATTGAAGCGGGCAAAAGTAGGGCAACCCTCGCTAGTCATCCTCACAACACGAGCTCAGCTAGCAGGCGGTGCTTGCCTGATCTCGTAACATCCTATTTTCCCCCTTTCTCCGAGTCTGCTCCGCCCGAAATTCGCATTTGCTTTGCGAAGCGTATTCACCCGAGTCGGGAGGCCGACTTGCGCCAATAACTTTAGCTAGACGTGACTAATGCAGCCGCTTTACCAGTCTTGACTTGACGTCCGCACCACAAGCTAACAATCATTTGCTAGCCCATCTACATACCCGCTGAACTACCTTCACTAAATTCGGTACCGTATTCCTGCTCTTGATATCGAGCCCAAAAAACAAGCTTTGCACTCGAACTTTCCTGGAACTTTTTCTCACCCGCTCTTTCAGTGCCCACAACTCGGCAGCCAAGCGTTCTTTCCGACTATTTGCGATAACCTGCCCATTGGGCCCCCGTAAGAACCCGATATACAGGGCCAGTGAACGTGATTTGAAACAATTGCTACAGTCAAGTACATCACGCTATCAGCAAAATTACTGTGACTGCCCAGGGGCCCCGCAAGAAGGGGGTAGCTCGGGCAGAGCATATTCTACCACCATCGTTAATTTATTCATAAAATTCAGGCAGAAAAACCCACCCTGTGCACCGTCGTAATGATATCCATTCTCGTCTGTCCCGGAGAATTCGGTGCCACAGTACGGAAAGACCGTGGTCATGGGTGTATCATCAATGACCGATGCCCGGGTCTTTATCATGGTGGTATCGCCCCGTATGGTGGTTAGCTTGGGGTCGCGGGTTGAACATCAAACGGCATCCCATGACGGTGGTAAGCCTGCCCAATATAAATATAAATCAAATCCATGAATCGAACGAGGTCCAAGACGAACACAGTGGTCAAGGTTGAACCGACACCACGAAGGTATGGCTGGACAAAGTGTCAGTGAGCTGGCCCGACACGCAGCATCGAATATCTGGAGTTCGAACTCACCCCAGCAACCATGTAGCTGATGATATTTGCGCAATTTGCGACAGCGACGACCCTGCGCATGTCGGTGACAGCCGCACGGATTCATAACTGACGTACAAGAAGTAAACCACACCTAGCAGATTCTCAGTTTGTCGACATGGTTTTCGATACCCTACCGGACTTACCATCGCGCACAAGCGTGGGGACGAGGCCTTGCCGCCGCTTCCCTGAACAGCTGCTCAGGCGATAGGTCTCACAACCCTTCCAAATTGTGAGGACAAGAACTGTGGAGGCGCTCAGTTGGAATGAAGTCAGGGAAGGGTGTTTTGGGCCCCACTCATGGCATCGAAGGCTAAAATTCCCGTCCATGCGTAGCCCAGTCCTTTTGGAAATCAGATGCGAAGAGGGGACCGTCAACGGTGACATACGGTGAGCCCTAAGAGCACAGGTTATGTATCAGAGAAGTTTTGAGGAGATGTAGCCATTTGAAAGAGCCTACATCTCGGTCGACAAACTGTTGGCGCATCCGATCAGAGGGTAACTATCAGCAGAAGGCTGGGGCAACAGCTTTACGGATCCTACGCTCCACTAGAGCGCATCCGTGAATTATGCGGGTAAGCCAGGCATTATTATTGGGAACGTACAGCACCGAAGCCAAAGACAACGATAGCAAAACACAACATGAACGCGAGAACCCTGCGGCTGCTGCCGTATAACGCGTACGTCCGCATTACCAACCGTGATCTGCGCCACAATGGAAAGAAGCTGATGATGGCTCTGCAGACGGGGACAGCTAACAAACAAAACACTTCAACGTTGGTTCGCAGAACACAACAACTGCGGCCACATACTACTGCGGGTTCGTCAGAATCGTTACCTCGCATAATGGCATAAAACATACTTTGGATTTTGTGACGCTCCCGGTCGTCCAAAAGTACTCGAACATGATGGGGATGGTACCAAAGAAAGTGGCATAGCGGTTGAAGTAGAACAGGAATATCGACAAATTTAGTCGGGTGCCCCAGTATCGCGACACCTCGCGCTCGAAGGTGATAAAGAAATCGAAATAGAGCAGAGCTAACTCAGCAGCGCGATGAAGGTGCTTGTCAACTCGGTAAGATATGGGCACGTACTGAATGCGACCAAAGAAGTATAAGCGTTGATGTTGCTGCGGGCGAATCAGTTTTTGGCTGGGACTGGCGAGCTGTCTTCGCACGTACAGCTGGAGTTGGATATCTGAAGGGCTAAGATCAGTGGAGGTATCCATAACTTCTTGGCCAAAGATTCTTCTGTCAAGCGGAGGACGCTGTAGTCGTGAACATCCAGGGGCACCGGGGGGAGAAGCACACACGCAGGCCAGATGGCCGACCAATTATCAAGCTTTTTAACTCGCGCACGGGAACACCCATATTGGGTATCGTCGTCGTTGGAAATACTGATCCGAGTCTAAAACCGCGAATATGAAATTAATGAATATTTAGGTCATGAAAACCCTCCGTGAAACGTCATAAGTAAATTGAGCAGCCAACGAAGGACATTCACTTACCGCCTACCGGCGCCGAGTCGACATCCAGCGAAGACCGGTGGGGGGGCGCTCTAGAAAATTCGACATCCAAGGCTAGTCCCGTTACTAGGTAAAATCTGTGGATCAAAAGGGGAAAAAAAAGAGAAAAACGGCGGGCCGGTCTGTGAATAAATACTTCAAAAGCAATCTGGTCTTTTGTAGTTGCCTGACGCCGTTTATCTCAGCCGATGCTGTACTTCAAGTTGCTTGAAATTATGCAAAGCTCGACAGCGGCCGGCTCGGGGACGAAGTGCTGTTGGTTAAAACAGGCAGTAGATTTCTTTGGTTGCGCTGCCCGGCAAACTCTGAGGTTGATTGCCGAAGTTCAACTACAAGTTTGAGGTGGTTGTTTCCCGTCAAACGCCGAAGGGATGCTGAAAGGGGTGGTAAACCATAAGATTAAGGGAATCCGAGCCGAAATTCGCCGGCGTATCGATGAAATTGAGGTGAAATAGCAAAATGAATCAACCACCCGTCGTTACGGCCGTAACGGCCGTCCCGTCACCCGTCCCGTCCCGTTGGAGCTGTGGAAACTAGAAAAACGGCCGCCAAATCGACGGCCGTTGCCGTTACGGTAACGGGCGGCAGCCCTAGAAATGAGCGCAAAGTTCAAACAGTGGTAACCCTGGCCATGGGTGTCAAAGATTCAGAACGAGCCGAGAAGCCCCACCAAGAAAGAAAAAAAAAAGAGCGGTGAAGTGACGCGTGTTCAACCGGGTCGATGTCCCCGCTAACCGTTTACAGTTGCAGTCGTGAACAAGAGGTGTATCAGATCAGAGCGGATCATGGAATGATCAAATCATCACATGATCCTACGCGAGAATAATCGTCGGCATGAGTCGGCATCGCAGCGTTCAACGACGAAAACAGAATTCGAGTGAATTGCGGGTAGGGAGTGAGGCCACGGAAATTACTGACCCGTGGAGAAGCGGAGCAAACGACGCTTCGGCCGTCGGTCAACACTCGCGCGGCGCGCCTTGGAAATTGATGCGGATCCTTTGATGTGCCTTGACTGCGATCACGAATTGCGCACTGCGGCCATACCTGCTATATAAGACCCAGGCCAAGCCCACGGCGCAGCTTACCACCCAAAATGCACCTGCTGCTCGCATTCTTCTCGTTGTCTCTCGGAGCGGTCGCTCGGGCGACGCAGGAGCCGTTTTCCCTGTCCGACGAGGCTCCGATCTTGAGCGCGCGATTGGACAGCGCCATCGAGAATATCTTGAAGGAATTCCAGACTCCTGGTGGTGTTGGGGTTGCGGTGGTACGCAAAACGGCCCAGGGAACTTGGCACGTCGAAAGCAAGGGCTACGGCAATGCGACGGCCCAAGGTGACAAGGTCACTGCCGATACGCTTTTCGCCATTGGGTCCAACTCGAAGGTATGTGGCTGCCATGAAATAAGTATGTGCTAACTGCCCCCACAGTTATTCGACATATTCGCCACCGGTCTCTTGATCTCTAACGAGACGCTTTCCCCACGTATATCCTGGACTTCTAAAATCGCATCAATTATTCCGGAATGGAAGTTAATGGATCCTGTGGCGAGCAGCGAAAGCAACATCGTCGATATCATGAGCCATCGTACTGGGCTTCCTCGGCACGACTTCATGACGCCTCTCGATGCCTCTCCCATTGACGTTGTGAGTTTCTTCCGTGGCTTATGGTCCCCATCATTGAGTGCTCCAGATTTCGCGTCTCCGATACGTCCGGCCGTCGACTGGCTTCCGCGAACACACGCAGTACAACAACCACATGTACACCACACTCTCTCATTTTCCTACGGCCCTCGTTAACGCCACGTACGAACAATACGTCCACGACAACATTCTCGCTCCCCTGGGTATGGAGGACACCCGATACTTCTATGCTGACGCCGTCAAGACGGGCCGCCTTGCGGACAGCTTTTTACGCGAGGGCGCTAACCTGACCGAGGATCCATTCGCCCAGGGCACGATCCGGGTGTTCCCGTACTGGGATCAGAGTACAAAGGGCCACGGTATGGCGCTCCATGCCTTTTTTGCTTGCTGGCAAATGCTCAATATCCCATCTTCCAGTCATTTCCGGCGCTGGAGGAGTCATCTCCAGCGCGCGCGACATGGTATTGCCCCCTTTTCTTTCCGACTGAAGAAATATTCATCGATCACCCTCCGTAGGCGATATGGCTTCAGGCGCTTCTGGAGGAGGGAAAGAACCGCGCCAACGAAACCGTGATCCCAGCCGAAGTGGTTCGCAAGGCAGCCACCGGGGTGACGGTGTTCACGCCCGTCGCGTGCGTCAACCCGTCTTTCTGCCGTCGTTCCAGCTGATGTGGAGCTATTCCAGCCCGTACCCGGAACTGTCCCCCGTGGTGTACGGCGGTGCCCAGTTTCGGTCGACTTACCGTGGATATGGTGAGTGACAATCGGTGGTCTATTTCATTCAATTATTCATTTGATTCACAGAATTGATTGAGGTGAGCTCGGTTGATTCTTGTAGTGTTGACTTTTGACGTTTGTATCGTCAACTTAGCACGGCGGCGCTACCAATGGTAAACACCCTTAACCTCCCCGGCGGATATGATATCTGATTTTTCTCTTTCCCCTCAGGCTTCAGAACTCAAGTCACGCGCTTCCCCTCTGAGAACTTCGATGTTTCCGTTCTGTCGAACGAGGACGATCTCGGGGTCTCCATCATGGAGTCGATCAAGTACCGCATCATCGACGAGGTGTTCGGGCTCGAGGCCATCGACTGGCCCGCCAGGCACGTCAACCACACCTTCACGCCTGTTTTCCTCTGTGTTAACCGCGCGCCCCACAGGTACCGCACCAGCAGGGCGAAGGCCATTCCCCCGCCGCCGCTCGCGCGCGCGAAAGATGCGCCGGCACCGGCCGTGCCTTACGCCGCGCTCGCAGGTGCGTACACTCACCCGGCCTACGGCACGATCGATTTCTGCCTGCTCGCGGAGAACAAAACCACTGGGAGTGCCTGTGCGTCTCTTGCGGAAGACGTCGCGGCCGCGCGCCTCCCCGGTGTGATCGAGCCGGAGGTGCCGACGCTGTTGGCGCGGTGGGACACGATGGTGACGAACTATATACGCCTGGCGCACTACGCGGGCGACCTGTTCAATTTGACTGCGGTGCAGAACTATGTGAGGATTTCTCTTCTCGGAATCGTAGCTTGAACTGACCTGACTGGTGATGTTTGCTAGCCTACGGAGGTCCCCGGGGAGTTTTGGGTTCGCAAGATCGAGGGGTTGCGCGCTGAATTTGAGGTCAAGGGAGGGGAAATTGGCTTTTCGCCAATTGATGTGTGGGGGAGCGAAGTACCTGGGCCGGAGGGGGAGACTGTTGAGGAGAGGGCTGAAGCTTGGTTTGCGAAGGTTAAGGTGTAACCTTGTTGATTGACGGTTGGCCAACTGAAACAAAATACCCCGCTACAACCTCACGGGTTGGTCGTACTTTTATTCGAGCATGCAGCGAAAGGGTGGTGGGATATTAAGTACTCAACACATTTACCTCATTGTTCAATCTCGTGTAAACGGTTTAATAATAACGTTTAATCTCAATCCTGAGATCGGGCTCTCCGGGTACGACATGGCAAGGGTCGGTCCAAAAATCTTGTGTGATTTTTTTCGAGGGCTCTGCGGAGAATAAGTATCAAACATCCCTGTTTATTTCCTTTCCGTCGTAGATAGTCAGCATTCATCAATTTGTCTATATGGGGTACGCGTAATCCACTCCGTCGGCGTCGCAGCCCTTTGCCTTCCTCCTTCACGGTCGAATGCCCTCGCTGCCGAAATTGTAGGCTGTGCTGGATGGCAGAAAGTCTCAGTGACGTCGTGATCCAACAGCAGCTGTTCGTTATCGGTCCGAATCCACCCTTCCCAAACGCTGATGATATGGTCCAGGGAAATTTCGCGGTATCTTGTCTTGATCCCTTTCACCATCCTCGTGTATGACTACGCCTTGACCTTCCGGCTCGAGGTGGAGAGGTTTTGGGGAACCCGCCTGACATGGGGAACAATCCTGGTCTACGTCAACCGCTACCTCACGCTTTTTGGCACGGTGCCGGTCCTGGCAGAGGTGCTGTTGACGACGACTGACCCAGGCAAAGCTGCGGTGTGTAAACCGTTTTATTCCTGGCTACTCCTCCCTATTCACAACTTCAGATCTGCAATGCCTCCCAAGAGTATCATAAATATTTTGCGTACGCATCCCTGCAACAAGCTACTCCGTACGAACTAATCCTCCATAGGCTGGGGTCCCTGGTCCTTGTCGCTGGTGCGTCGTTCGAGCTCTTGGCTATCCGCACGTGCTGAGATGACCTTCAAGTTATACTCATCATGCGAACATACGCCCTCTATGAGCGCAATAAATATGTTTTGGCTTTCATGCTTTTCGTGCTGTTCTTCGCCTTTGTCTTTGCTTTGGTGAGTGCTACTGGCGATTTGGCTTTTACTGGCTCTAGGGTCTCACAAGGACGCCAGTCTATGTTATTGACAGGAAACCGCCGGGACACGCTGGACCCCACTTTAAAATCAATTCTATGCCCTTCGCCAACACCCCACGACTCGTGCGCCATTTTTCTTTACCTGTCTGTCCGTGCTCAGATTATATCATGCCAGGAACATACGTGCGTGGAGATACCCTGCTCATTTGTCGCTGGTTTGAACATTTTCTTAGGGACCGCAGCAGCGTGGGGCGGGATGGTGCGTACCTTGAAGTTCCGAATACACACCCATTCTTAACGCACAACTTCCAGCTCGTCTTTGACATCATGATTTTTAGCTTCACGGTGTATAAAGCCCTCAGGCATGAGATGCGCAACGGGGGTCTGCTCAGCGTCCTGCTGCGCGACGGTGCGGTTGAGATCCCTGCTTTAATTTGCCACTCAAACTCATGTTCATTCTAGGCTCTATGTATTTCGGGTCTGGTCCCTTGCATCCAAGCCGCTGTTCGACCTCTGACACCGTCTGCAGAATTATAATTGTCGCCAACGTCGCGAATATTGTGACCTACACGTCTGGTGGCGTAAGCTCGACATTCTATTCAGTCTTTTCGCTACTTATTTCATCCCTCCTCCTCCTCCTAGCCCATTATCAGTGGCTCGGGAACTGCTATCGTGAACGCGTAAGCCATCGTCGTCGATCTCAATCTTCTTGTTGAACTGAGACTGTGACGTGGTTTTCCTCAGCCTCTCCTCTGTCATGATAACGCGCTTGATGCTCAACCTGCGCGATCCGAAACTCCTTCGACGAGCGCAACGAAACCCTACACGGAACCTCACGACGACCGAGAGCTATAATTATGATTCGGCTGCGATGTCTACCTTACGGCGACCATATTTGGACACGGAAATAGCGGTGGGCTCGATGTAGATGGAGGAAAATGTAGGGCATGGTGGCCATGAGAGCCATGTAATGGTGTGTGTCCTGCAGCCCATACTCATTCTGACGGATGACTGATACATAGCGTTTAGAGTAGTCGACGTTGAGCCCCGCAGCCTCAAATATTATTCCTGAGCTGAAAATTACCAATAACTTCGCTATAGGCCTCCAGGTTAATCCACCGCTTATCCTGGGTTGAAAAGCGGTCGTGGATTACGAAGCCGGCGATTGCCGGCGCTGTCCGCCTATCATCTGCTATCATGCGGGTCTGTCATTAAGCACTCCATCGCGCTAGATCGCGCCCATCTTTCGTCAATAGCGCGCGCCCTCGGAGTCGGTGGTACTTCCAAGACTCCAACCCCTCACGGGCCCTCTAGCGGCCCTCGGCGAGCAGAGCGCAGAGTGATTTCCAGTGTTCCCATAATCCCCGAAGCCCAAATGAAGGGTTATTCTAGATTTGTCAAAAGGTTTACACACTTGTGCCGTAGACTCGGCGCAGAGACTCAGTGCGAGACGGCGGGGATCCTCTGTTATCGGTCGTAGTTCTTGGAGACCTTATTGGCGCTAAAAATAACTCCAATCGTGCGATCACAGTGTGCAACCCTGGGCAACACCGTGCCAACACCATGCTCGTAGTCATACAGGACACACTGTTTAGATAAGTATGATTCTTCTGAGCGCCACCTTTATTGCTTCCTGGACTCCATTCCCACTCCCTTCCTTCCTCGCCACTCCTTTCTTTGCCCATTCCTTTCTTCACCATGCTTTCGTTCGTCGCGCTGGCTTTGCTGTGTTCGCTCCTGCAGCCTGCATTCGCAGTCACGATTGATATGGAGGGTCTCCCCGATACGGGGCTGGACACGTCAAGTTGGACTACCGGCGTTCTCCCGCCCTTAGACGACATGTGGGACCTGAATGACATGCAAATTGCTGCCAAAAACGTGCTTTCGGGCAAATACTACGGTCAGTTCGATTTATTCTCCCTTGGCGCGTACACCGATTCTTGGTGCAGCATCATACCGGACCGCCGCTCTGAACGAGTACAGTACGATGAAATCGATAATGCACTTTTACCCGCTAACGTTTACTTGCCAGCATACCAAGCGAACTTGGGAATATATAGTAAAGTCAAAATAAACGGCTTTGCGTTCCGCGACGTCAGCAATCTCCAAACATCGTACGTCGCTGGTTATTTTATACCGCCAGGTGTTGACCTGACATTTAGAACAACGATATTGGGGTACAATTTCTCCTATCCATTCTTTATTGCACCTGCAGCGGAGGCTGGGCATGCCAACAAAAGCGCCGAAGCGTCGCTTGCGTCTGCGGCCGGAAAAGCGGGCATTTTGTATGCAGTATGTTTTCCAGGTTTTTACCTCGAACTGTTTTGAAACTTACTTCTGAACAGCCCAGCATATCCTCCACCCTTTCCATTGAGAGAATTGCGAAAGCAGGACTGGAGGGCCAAGTCATGTTCCACCAGGAATATATCTGGTCAAACACAAGTGAGATATCCTGCGATATTCAAACATTCCAAACATTGAAGTCTCACAAGGTCAGGTCGTCGACGAGCTCGACCGAATCAAAGCTGCCGGATTCAAGGCAATCTTCCTGACCATCGACAATACCGGTGTCAACGGCGTTAGAACACGTTCTATGAGATACACTACAGGCTCAGAGTAAGCTTCCCCATCTTCTTGGTGCGCTAGAACTCAACTAAAGAGCTGACCTCAGCACCGGCCATGCTGCGAACTTCGATGTAAGCTCCCGTTTATTGCACCTTCTATCTACCTTGTCATTTACGAATGGCCCAGCTCAACTCTCTTGCCGCCTTCCGCAACCTCACCGACTTGCCGATTGTCCCGAAGGGCATCAAGACATGGCAGGACGCGCTCACCTGTCTGCATCTCGGATTCCCTGCGATCTACGTCTCGAACCATGGCGGACGCGTGCTCGACGGCGTGCCGACCTCCGTTGAGATCCTTCTGGATATCCGCAAAAAACGCGCCAGAGGTGTTTGCTGGAATGGAAGTCTATGCGGACGGTGGTGTGCGCCGCGGCACGGACGCGCTAATTCTCCTCGCACTCGGTGCGCGCGCGGTGGGCCTGGGCAGACCGTGGGTCTCTCGATCTCTCCGCTCACCGTGGTCGCTGAAAAGGTTGTTCCCCCAGACCCATGTTCGCCAACATCTGGGGAGAGGCAGGCGTTTCGCGCCTGATCAATCTGTTCTCGCAGGAGATGAAGACGAGCATGCAGCTCATGGGTGTCGCAAATGTTAACCAGCTCAACTCCTCCTACGTACGTGACGCGTTTTTTTCCTCGTCAGCACTGGCGCTCATAGTTGGTTTGATTTAATTTTACAGGTCAATATTAACGCCATAGACCTTTGAACCTGTCATCAACTGGGACCGGACGGATGTATTTTAGATCTCATAGAATTTAGACGTCGCAATCAGAGGGCCCTGCCGGATACAAATGTAGCTCGCTGCGGACTTTGATGATGCTGACCGCGGCGTATTGTATTGTATTGGCTTGTCCCCGTTACAATTTTCACCATCAAATTAACCAGCGAGAACGCCGCAGGTTCACGGATACTTACTACAGTATGTCCAAGAGCGGAGTTTGCTTCGGACAGGCTCAATTTTATAGAGAGAGAATTACATCCTTGTTGTGTACTTCCAAAAAACCGGCGTCCGTCCCTCCGATGGTGATCAATGTAAAAAAAACCTTCAATTATCTCCCAACAAATGTTCGGCCCCTTCAAAACGCGTCTGAATATCACAAGCGAAAGCACTCGGAGTACTAGAACTGTGAGCGAATCGCCTTCGTTGCACCAAAATAACACATACCTGACGAGACCGGAGCTCCATTGAACATCGCTCTTCCTAATGCCGCCATCTGGACCCTGGATTGAGAAGACTTGGAGGATGTTCGATATTGCGATCCAAATGGAGTCGTCGGCGAAGTGACGCCCAGGGCATATGCTAAGATGGGCATTCAACTAACCCAGCAAACCGGTAAAACAATAGAAGCAAAATAGCGTACCGCCTGCCGAAACCGAAGGCGGCTCGGGCTGGGTCGGGAGCGGCAGGTTTGGTTCCTTCAGGAATGAAACGGTCGGGGTTGAATTCCTCAGGATCAGCATACACCTCTTGGTCGTGGAGCATTGCCCTGTTTGAGATGGGTGAGGTGCACAAAGACCAAGTTACAAACGGATAACACATACGATATATTGGGCAGCACAGTCGTCTTCGCGGGGATATAACGGCCGCGGTATTCGTCCGCTTCCGTGGTACAGTGGGGAACACCTGAAGTGGGGTCAATGAATGATGATTGTAGAATGCTGATTCAAACCCAGAGGGGTCACTGCCTTCCATCGCAAGGTCTCCTTCAGAATGGCGCCTAGGTAAGGTAATTTGCCTCTGTCATCGAAATCCAGCAGACGGCCTCGGCCGACAACTGTGTCCAATTCTGCGTGGGCCCGGCGTTGAACGTCGGGGTACAAAGACATAGCCAAAACAAAATTTGTAAGAGCAGTAGCAGTCTATGTACTCGATCGATCAGAAACAAACGCGAGAAGTAGATAATAGTTACCGTATCTGCGCCAGCTGACAAAAGTTCAGTTTTGGGCCAGAGAATAGCGGTACGGACACAAACCACTATAGACAACGCCCCCGCAGTTTTTGATAAGCTCTTCATCGCTGCCATCATTTGGACGAGACTCGTCTTCCAAAAGGGAGCTGACCATCGAACGCATTGCATTTCCTGCCGCCTTCGACGATATCGTGAAGCAATATATATCGAAGACTAACAGGAAAACTCACCAACTGTTCTCTGACCATGAGGAAAGGGGCTTCACGCATTTTGACGGACAATCCACGTCTAAACAGCGCGATACGCTTGAAAGGAGCGATGCACGATGGTAGATACTTCACTACACGAAAATATTTGAGCATTGGAGGTAATATCTATGAGGCGCTCACATATGGGCATAGTGTCCACCAAGGCTGCGCCCGGAGTTTCTTCTGAATGACGTCGGACTTCTTCTGCCAGTTGTATGTATGGATCATTATCTGTGCAAACTCGATGCCCATATGTCACCATCATGATGATGGCGCCGGCCATGCTGAATTCACGCGAAAACCTTAGGAGCGGTAAACAGATAGTGAATGCCGCCTACCGCTTAAGGTGATCAGAGAAACGGGTCGGCGCAACCAGCAGGTTCTGCAGTAACACCTTGACTTCGAGCTTCATTACTGGTCGATACTGCACAGTAACAACCCCCGGCTGAAAATGCTGCTGGACGATTCGCCGATGCGAGGAAAATCCCTCATTGTATGATTGCAAGACCAGATTCCAGTCCCATCCCATTCTAAAAACGTCATAAACGAACGATAATAAGAATTTCGACGTACAGCTCTTTTATCAATGGGCAGTCGAGGTCTGGGTAGAACTTCATGGCTGGCGTGGATGTAAAGCAAGAGAAGACAATACCTATCAGACCAGACGGCCCCTCGTTGATTAAGCAATTCGTTGGCAGCAAGAAAAGAGTTGATGGATAAAATCGAGGTTCCCAACACACGCAGGTAAATAACGTCACTCTCTGAAGAGGATGATAGATGTTAAAGTGCCAAAAACCGAAAATCGACGGATACGCACTGAATTTCTGTGCAAGGGCCGCATAACTATCCCACTCACGTCCACCACTTGGCAAATCTTGTAGATTACCAACGATAAACCGCGGTTGAGGACCGGGAGGAAGAGGCAGTCTGTTAGGGTTGCCGCGAAGAAATGGACGCAACCATTGAGTATAACCCCAACTGGCCAGGAGAATGGCGACGATGGAGGTAGCTGCAGCTTCAAAGTTCATGGCTGGAGGAGGAGCAGACGGCGGGTTGTTAGCCATCTGACAGTCGGTGCCGATGAGTTGATTCGAGCCAAAATGGTTCAAGTCAGGTGCTATTGCAATGCCGTCTTTGCTGCGCACGACGATCGGGAGAACAACGAACGCCGTCGTGCAACGTGAGAGAGACATGCTACTGTTCGATTTCCTTCAATTCGTAGGGTCACAGGTCACAACCCTCATTTCGTACGAAAAATCTCGTAGGTCAGAGTGTCCCAAATGGGTCATACGAAAGGTTCCCTCCAACTCGAAAACTGGCCAAAAATGACGGCCAAAAAAAAACGGCGTAGCGGCCCCGCGGGGATAATGGTACATCTGCTGACGAAAGTATTATACACCCGCTGATGGAAAGTTGACATCGCATCTCACGCAAACTCAGTTACTCACGTTCCTCAGATAGGCAACGCCGCGGTAGGCCCCGTGAAGCTCCACCAAAGGATGGCTCGAAAGTTAAGCTTTTTCAGGGCGAAAATTTGAAATCTCCTTGTCCAAAGTTAAGCTTTTTGAGGCCAAATTCTGCTGAGCCTTGTGCGTAGTTGAGCTTTTTCACGGCGGTCTGGCCCAGCGGCATGGTATACCGTCTCATATTGCCACAGCATTGGGTCCTCTCGGTTCGATTCTTAAGGTCTTCGTTTTTGTTTTTTGCAATCATTTCGCCAAGTTTCAGCAGTACAGATCTGCACTCGAGGTCCTTGGCGAAGCTCAACACCGAACGCACGCAGCATCGTGTTGGTCGGCATTGACGAAAAAGGGACCACTATCTACGGAGCTCAAGCTTACAATTAAGCTAGGGAAGCCGAAGGAGAAGAAATAGCGAGTATGTTGTGTGTTCGGCGGCGGGGAGGCGAAAAATGAATTTTTGAACCGAAATTACCGAAATTTGGTTGCTCACGTGACAAGCCTTGTAACTTTTAAGCTTTTCTACGCCCAAATCCGCCAAATTCTGAAGCTTTTTGAGGCCGAATTTTGGGAATTTTCCGAGCCATCCTTTGGTGCAGCTTCACGGGGCCTGCCGCGGTCTCGTGGGCGGACAACTGACATCGTATCTCACACAAACTCCCTCAGATAGGCAACGCCGTGGGCGGACAGTTGACATCGCATCTCACACAAACTCACGCTCCTCAGATAGGCAACGCCGCGGTCTCGTGGGCGCTCGGGCGCTGGTAAGGAATTTTATGAGCACGTAATTCTTGTGGTGCCATGCGAGCTTGGAAACAGTTTTTCCACCAAGTTGAAGAATTTCGGCTAGCTTTGCTTTCCACCGTGATCCCATTATGGATGGGGACGACGGGGGCGGCTTTGGCGCGTAAAAATCGGACTGTCGGCGGGCTTACGAAAATTTCTTAAGTCACAGCTATGATGATCTATCACAAGGCCCCGTACGAAAGGGGCAATTCGTATGCGATGTCACACCCAAAATGGTCCTACGAATTGAACGAAATCGAACAGTAAGTATGCTATGTTGACGCCGATTCTTGGCGCTACAGTCCGGGTTGAACCCGTCTATCAACCTGGCGGAAGCCATCCTTATAAGGAGGGAAACGCAGAATATACACCACAGCTTCATTCTCCTACTAAGTTAGCCATGACATCTATTGCGAGCCGCACAACATTATTGGCGCTCAGCACCATCTCCTTTTCTTCCATCGTTCTCGCAGACTCGGATTTCAATTGAAACAGTGTCAGCGGAGTCGTTCAAGTGTCTTGTGTTGCGCTAAATTTCGTCCAGCTCGTGCCCACAGACACACTCAACTGGACCCCCTGTTACTCCGGGTTTGAGTGCAGTCGTTTGAATGTAAGGGCACAGGCTAGTGTGGTTCTCAGACTATTCAATGTCTGTACCTAGGTTCCTTAGACTCTGGACTACAGTTCGCCCACTGCAGGCAACGCATCTATTGCTGTTACCCGATATCCCTCGAATTCCTCGAAATCCGAGTATCTCGGTCCTGTGCTCTTAAACCCCGGTGGGCCGGAGCGAGTGGAGTGGAATATGTCGTCGCGGCCGGCGCAAACATCGCGACCGTTCTCGGGGATGGCTTTGATATAGTTGGATTCGATCCGCGAGGTTCGTTCTCGTTTGTTAACCGAACGTAAGCTAAGCTTTTGTTGGATGTGCGGGCTTCAGGCGTCAGCTACTCAACACCATCGATTTCTTGGTTCAAGTCAGGCGTCGAGAGGGCTTTTTGGCTACCTTCAACGCTCGGCACGGTTTATCCATCACTGAACGAATCGTCCGAAACAGTGGCCCAGCAATGGGCAAGGGCACAGGTCCAAGGGCAATTGGCAGCGGAGCGGAACCAGGGCTTTATGCAGCATATGACCACCGACAACACCGCTAGAGACATGGTGCGCATCACAGAAGCATTTGGATGGGAGAAGTTGCAATATTGGGGTATCTCGTGAGTGATGTTAACTTTGGCTCACTAAACAAATTCTTGTTAATACTGCCCCAGGTATGGCTCAGTGCTGGGATCTACTTTCGCGTCAATATTCCCGGTGAGCGGTCTTCAAAATATAGTACCGAATGATAACTCACGTTTATGTATTGTAGGACAAGGTTGGCCGCCTAGTTGTTGACGGTAGGTTTCGACCTCAATTCATTAAACGACTCTAATTAGTTCGATCCAGGCGTTCTCGACATGGAGTCGTGGTACTCCGGTAAGATAATCCAAAGTATCATGCAGTTTTTGGGTCTGATAGTACAACAGCGAACTTGACCAGTGAAATGGCGGATGGCGACAAAGCACTGAAGATCTTCGCCGATAGCTGCCATGCTGCTGGTCCGGATTCCTGCGCATTCTATGCCAGTTCTCCCATCGAGATATCGGCGAATCTGGATAAACTCTTCGACTCTGTCAAAGCTCAACCCGTCCCGGTCATCACACCGATCTCGAACAGTGTCTTTGGGTTTACATTGCTAAAAAACGTCGTCTTCGACGCATTTTATGCGCCATACCAGTATTTCGCTCCCCTCGCACAAGGCCTCGCTGATTTGGCCCAGGGAAACGCTTCCACCATTTACTCGGCACTGGCGGAGGTCCCACCCTTTGAATGCCAGTCTGACTCGAACAGCTCGGTTGAAAACACCTACGAAGCTGGAGTAGCCATAGCCTACGGAGACGCGGGGCTGCTGAACGAAACTGTATCCCAACTGCAAGATTTTTACTCGGCGGGACTGAAGGTCTCGAGTTTTGCAGACTTTGTGTCCGACTGGCGTGTCTTTTGCTCGTATGTATCGCACTATTAATATTGGCATAACGCTGAAACTGAGACTTCATCCTATAGTGGTTGGAAGGTGCACCGAGAAGACCGCTTTGCAGGTGCGTTGAGGCAGATATGTTCCGTTCCAATTTTTTCTTCTTACACACCCACAGGACCGTTTGGAGCCCCGAACACGAGTTTCCCGCTGTTGGTTATTGGGAATACAGCAGATCCAGCAACTCCTATCTCGGGGTGCGTATTATCTGTCCTCCTGCGAGGAACAACTTGAACTTACCTAAACCTAAAACAAACAGTTGCGAAGAGCACCGTGGAATTATTCCCCGGATCCGCACTGCTGACCTTGGACGCTCTGGCGGTATGTTTTCAACCCGAGCATCGAAACAACCGCCCCTGATTAAACTGTCGTCCAGCACACTTCAATAAATGCGCCCTCGACATGTGTTTATGGGTATCTGCGTCAATATTTCCGCAATGGAACGTTGCCTGCAGTAGGGACGGTGTGCACTCCCGACGGTACGCTCTTCCCGTCGAGTGATGCGGGAAATTCGACCAATTTGTCGGGTCGGGATTTGGACTCTCGGTCGGAGTTGTTGCAGGCTGGGAGATCCATCAGCGAGGCCCATCGCCGAGTGACTGGCCATAAATCGCGCGGTGCCATTTAATATCTACTCACGTCACAGTTCGTTTGTCAAAAATATTTACCCCAACGTTCATGATTCACGAATGTGGAGCTTGAATCTCAGAGCATCATCTCACGTACTTGGTGTGACTCCCAGTCGCGACCAGAATCCGCTCTTCTTTCGACTCCTTCTCGACCCGCACACGCGTAAAAGCGAGCGTGGACCCAACCCGCTCCGCGAACCCCTCGATCCAAAGAGTTTCGCCCTCACGCGCACTCCCGACAAACGAGACATGTAAATCAGTTGAGACTCCAGTCTTGCTTCCGGTTGAAGCAATGGCCAGCCTCCGACAATATCAACAAGTGTGGCGGAGAGGGAGCCGTGAAGGACTGTTGACGCAGAGTCAGTTTAGTTTGACCACAAGACAGGGAATAGTGCTGAATAGTTCACCAGCTTTCGAGTTGACATGGACAGGAAGTACATCGAGCTTGAGCGTTACATGGCCGCTAGAAGCGGAGGATAGCGAAAGAGTGGAAAGCAGGAGCTCATAAAGCGGGGAAGAGGTGAGGTAGGTGCTGAGGACGGTCTGCACCTTATTGAAGCAGTCCCTCCCATCGGAGTCGGAATTGGAGGCGGATTGGGGATCGGCTGACTGTCCTGAGTCAGCTGCAAGAGGGGACAAAGACAGGGCGCTTTCTGACATGATGAGAAAAGGCAAGGCCGGTTTGCTGTACGGCACTCCCATCATCTTCTTTATTCCCACGAGCGTCGGGTATCTCGGCGCAAGCTGATTTCCTAACCACAATCTCCGCCTCAATGGTTGAACATTAGTTGTACATTACATTTGTTGCTCGGGGTATAAAAGAATTGGCGACGAATCTGCACTTCATTCAGTCTAAAGATGTTCGGACATCCTAGTTAAAATCGAAACTGATTGAATACACGTGTTTATGTTTGGTTCATGTGTTCCTCTGAACCTGTTCCAGACCTTCAAGAGAGCACTACACAGGCTAAACGTTTTGGGATCTGTTGTTGCATTGCACCATGTCCACCACAATGGAAAGCATGTCCACGTCGTCATCTGGAAAAGACTCGGAAGTATCATTCATATCGGCCAGAAGAGGGAGAGTGCACGTGTCGAATAAGCTTGTGGCGTACGAAAAGCGATGAGATCTGAAAGAGTGCATAATGCCTTCTCCGAGCAGACAATCGCCGACCAGACGGAGACCCTGGTTCATAATGGCGAACAAGAATTCACAGAGCCGTTCCAGGTTGCCGATCTGGTTTCCACCGGGCGTGTCAGGTTCCGAGGTCAAGGCGCTCCTAACCAGCCTCGGTGATTGGAGGATCTCTGAGAATATAAATAATGCGGCAGATCTGACCGTGGGGTCTGTATGACTATAAGGTTGTTGTCAGAGATACGATCCGCTGAGGATAAACTCAAGAACAGACAAACGCACCTGGATTGTATTGCGATTCAAGAACAGAGCAAGGTGGACGAATGCAATGCATGCTTCATGCAAAATGCCAGCCTCTGCGAAAGATAGTAGTGTGACGAGCATTGGAATGACCGCTTTACTCTTGATGACCACAAGAGCATGGTGACGCCAGCGCGTGAGTTGACCCAGAAAATGTACAGTCTCGGAAATAATCAAAAGGTTTCCGTGACTGTCAGAGAACATGATGAGCGGATACAAGCCAGAAGAGGAACTACAGACCTCAACGGCGCGACCAGAACCTTGCATATTTCTTGTGTCTGCCGCACGTCAAGAGTAAGATCACAAGAGTGTTAAGGATTGGGGTTTTAGGTGTGAGCGGTGAGGCGGAGTTAATCGGCCCCCGTGGCATTCAAGCTGCATTCGCGCTGCATTCGAGATGTCAGCCGGGTGTCAGTGGTTGGGCGGTGGGGTTTGTATGCCACCGTGGCATGGAACGGGTTTCTTCACCTGTTTGACACTCGTTTTCACTGGATTTTGTACTACGGCGACAAACGACATTCATTGTGCTTGGAATTTGGTCTGGCGTCTGGGCTGGACAGCAAACTTTAACAAAAAGTCGGCCAGCCGAGTGAGGATCGAGCAAGCACCATGCGAAAGGCTGGCACTGGTGGTGGATATTTGTTTCAGCAGAACTGGAATAAGCCGTCGATGTATTTGCTGCCTAAGTGTCTCTTGAGGTGCAGATGTATGTTGAGACAGGATATCCGTGGCTGCATCGGCGATCTCTGTGGGGCTGTATAATCAATTCAGAAACAGCCTCTGCACTATTCAAGTGTCCTGGTACCCTGACCAGTGCAATTAAAGCGGGTCCGGCGTCACTACTGAGTAGCTCGGGATTGAATTTGTGGTATCGGGCGATTATAACCAGTGCAGAACACCCCCGACGAACTACGACGCCATCTGGGGCATTCAAAAGAACAATAAGCCCCCGATCGCGTGTTTCAGCTCGCCAGCAAATGCGCGGCAGTCGATGTCGTTGATTCTAGACAGGATGGACGGTGCTTCAGAAGCAGTCTCATCATTTATTGGACGGCTGCAAGTTGTCAATAAGTCTCCTGGGGTATGACGATCCACGAACCTCAAGACAGAAACGAAACTCTTCCCAGGTATCTGACGGACAACTGCGGAGACGAGATGCTCGTGAGACGTAATATTGTGCAGAGTTTTCTATGTCGGATAGAGAATCTGCGGGTCGGAAAAGCGTTGCAAATCAACCAGAAAGGGGAGTGCATTGGCTTCGACGATCTCGCGGGCACCACTCCCGAATGCTGGAGAAAACGCATCCACGGTGTGTTGTATCGCCTTCCGCGATATATCGGAACGCCTACATAGGTGGATCTTGTCAGAAAAATGACGGGCCTGGCACGTCACAAACCTCAAGACTGAAATGAGGGCCGACACGATTTTTGAATGGATCAGATCTTCGGTAGCAAATGCAGGAGAATAATGACAGGTGATTTTGCAGAGTATGCAGCATGTCCATTCTATAACATCCCGGTCGCTTGACTCGATGAGTCCGTACAGATTCCGGAACAACAGGGTGTGCGCCAGGATGTCCGAGGTAGCTGAAAGTGACTCAAGGCCGAAAGGATTGAGGCTTTGGCCAGAGACGATACATTTTGGGACCTGGGCCACGACCCGTCAGTAGTTTCGACAGCATATTCCAGTGTTCTCTCACTCGAGATACGCCAACACGGCGTCGACGACATGCCTGTCGATGGGTGTAGAAATGTTGCGTAACAAGTTCGCAAGTTCCTCGGGGACTTGCTCCGATAATTCTGAATGCAGTAAGTCGACGAGTATTGATAGCACAGCGTCCATGTCAAGGGCATCTTCGAATATGATCCAACTGCTGTTCCTTCGCAGGTCATTTCGAAGAGTGCCTACATCGCCTCAAGGCGCACCGCCTTGGTTGGGTACCTGTAACGGTGGTCAGAGCAATGAGATGGAGCGGTAAATCAAGAACATTGAGCTCAGAAGGAGCAAAAGAGTCTTCCTCAGTTCACTATAGATCGAGGTGGGACTCAGGTCATAGGCCCCCAGAATCCCCCTCGACCCCGAGAAAATCGATTGAAACACGGTGCAGGTCATTTCAAGGATCCCTGCGTCCTGACATCGAAGAAGATCGACGAGAACAAGCGGCAGCTCGGACTTCACGATTGCTTCGGCTCCGACATTGGATGTGCTCGTGGCCAGGATTTCTTTGAGAATCAAGACTTTCGTCGAGTTCCAGAGTAATTTGGATCTGGTGGAAGCGTCGTTGTTCGCCTAGTACGCGACGCCGAAGAGAACACACGGGAGATATGGCACCAATGCATCGAGCTCGGATTCTGAAATCGGAGGGGGACGATGTCGCTTGATGACGCTGAGGACCTGGCGGTGGTACAATAGCTTCTCCAATTGCGATGCTAGAGGGTGAATGGAGATCGTTGAACCTGGCGGGTTGCTGTCCGACCACCAGCTGTGGATGCTCTGAGGTCGCGGGAGTCGTGGCATTCTGCAAGAGACATGCACTACCTCACAACAACAGTTGGGCTCACATCAAGGCTGCTTAGCTGCCATCGTATTCCTGTTCGTCCGAGAAGTTCTTGAGGAGATCCAGAGACACGCACACCGCCTTCGTGCAGGATGATGTCGGGAGGGGTGCTGTCATGATAATATTTTTAGACTGCGCAAAGATTTCACGGTCCGATAAGATTTTACGGTCAAGGGGAATGGTCGAAGACGAGACAGCGACGTGGTTTCAATAAGAGTGTGTCGGGGGAACCATGTGAATCAAGACGGGGAACAAGGTAATCCAACAAACGGAACGATAGATTCGATAGAAATGACAAATGAAGGCATTCAAGACACTTCGTACCGGCTGACGTGCATATCCCTGCCGTTCGCCCGCACAGACCGTCTCCCTGTGTCTCGACTCAGTGGCTTGCGCATATCTGCCAGCCGCAAGTCAGTAAATGCCTCTTCCTCGCCTAGGAAGATTTGGGAAGGAAGGCAAACTCACCAAACGCATCCTCCTCGTCCTTCCCCCGATTCCCGCCTAGGCTGTCATAGTACTCCCTCACACGGCGGAACACGCTATACCCCAGCTCCTCGTACATCCCAATCGCGACATCATTCGTGCACCGCACGTAAAGGTCGACGAAGAATCCCCTGTAGGTCGCGTCTGACACGCGCTCAAGCAGGCTGATGAGCTTGCTCGCGAGGCCGAGGCGGCGGTATTCTGGTGCGACGGTCAGCACGGTGATATGTCCGTGCCAGTCCTGGTTCGATCCCTCCGCTTTTCCGAGGACTGGCGGCCGTTTTTCAGTTTCCAGCAGGTGGCAAGATGACGCGGGACGCACTGTATCCCATCATACGCCCACTTGGCGCGGTTTGGGCGCAGCAGAGATCCGGCCAGCGCGCGAGATAGTTGAGATAGAACCCAGGAGCATACTACTCTCCCATTGACGAGCTCAGATAAGTAGTGGGGAAAGTCCACAAGAAATCGACGCACAGTCTGTGTGAAAAAGTCCAGATTTCTGTGACTCCGTAAGTGGCGAACAGAACATAGACGTCAAGGAAAGGTACATGTTGTTGAACTTGAACATGTCTGAGGCGACAAACGGTCGTAGGATGCTCATGGTGAAAGGTAGGTGCAGGTGACCCAAATGCGGTAATTCCTTTTGTGGGCAGGCGGCTCTTGGTCTCTTCTTGCCTTCTCGATCCAGAATTCTGTGTTCTCTTTATTCTCCTGAACCAGAGCCCTCTCTTCCTATATCCATCGCGTTTGCTTGCCAATGACTGAAGAATACACTCGTGCCGATGACCTCTGGTTCTTTGACGGTAGTCTCGTCATAAAAGCCGGGCAGAAGGTCTTTCGGGTGTACAAAGCACAACTGGCAGCTCGATCTACGGTCTTCGCGGCCATGAATGCGTCGGAAACACTACAGAACCAGGGAGACGAGTTCATCGACGGGGTCCCTGTTGTCGTCTTGCATGATGCAGCAGACGATGTCTATGTCTTCCTGCGCGCCATTTTTGACTCGAGGTATGGAGGTTGTGCGGCTGCTTGAACGATGTGCTGATTTCCGACATAGCTATTTCATGCCTTTCCCAGAGCCCGCGTTTTTGGAGGATATCCTTGCAATTTTGCGTCTCTCTCACAAATACGACGTGGGGTATCTCCATCGTCGCGCATTGCAGCATCTGTCGACCGAATTTTATAGCGCTTCGGTTGAGGAATACCTGGAATATGAGAAGAAGACCAGCCACTTAAAATACCGGTCCAACGATGTCGATAAAGTCTCTTACGATTTTGCCGTCATTAATGCGGCTCGTGAAGTTGGAGCCCTCTGGTTCCTTCCCATGGCCTATTATGATGCCTGCCGTCGGGGCTTTGAACGCCTTCTGTCCGCGCTTGCTCGAGGCCCAAACGAAAGTCATGTCCGGACTTTTTTATCCGGATATCATTATCTCTGCGAAGCCACCCTCCGTGCTGCGCTGGGGTGTTTGTCTGGACCAGCCGACCTTTGCCCACAACCGAACATCTGTAAACAGCTGCATGATCGATGGCGCTTCATCGTCTTTGAGCCGCCTACGAGCATGTCACTTGACCTTTTGGCGCAGATGGAGAAACACATCAGCCCTACCGGTTTACTTCCCCACAGATTCTGCGTTCCATGTTATGAATCTGTCAACTCCAAGGGCTTCCGGGATTGCTGGAATGATCTTCCGTCTTACTTCGGATTACCCGGCTGGCCAGAATTGAATGCGATGAAGGAGGCTGCAATGAACGCCGGGAGCTCTTGACCGGGTTCATCACGCGAGATTCTCGTACGTCACTCTTCAAATCAATGATCTTGCGACTTATATGTCTTCTTTCTCTTAACATAGGACTCTTACAATATGATGTTCATCGAATTTTGATAATTTCAGCTGCTCTATCTGGTTCAGCCAAGTTCGATGATTCTGACTTCACACTCGTGGGGCCTTCTGTTCCATGTCCAACTCACCAGTCAGCACCACAGACCTAGTCCTGGGAGCCAATAATTTGATCCTTTAGCGCTGCTGCGAGTGGGAGTCTGTGCCGTATCTTTCGAGTCTCAGACTTCTGATTCATTGCAACGAAATAATTATCAGGTACAACAAAAGTCCTCCGTGATATCGCACCGTTGGTGCTTCCGTCGCATCTTCGACCTTCTTTCAGCCTTCAAGTCTCGATGTCTATCCCTCTTTGACTGTCGACACATCCCCTTCGCTCTCACGAATTCGCTGGCCCCCTTGAACGCATGGGCGACCCTTTCGTCATTCGCCTCCCGCCACTCGGAAGCCAATCTGTCATACGAATCGCTCCGTGCGTAAGTGTGATCCGACCCCGACCGTGCGGTTTCGCATTCGAAATCCTGGCCCATCCCGTGGGAGTCGACATAGAAGCCGTCGCCAGCGACACCGTCCGCGAGCGCAGGACGAGGGAAATCGGGGAGCCAGCGAATATCCTGCGGGAATGTAGCTGGGAGGGCATCGCATTTTGCCCAAGGGGCGCGTACCAACGTCGAGATCCTGGCACCGAGGGAAGCGCGCATCGCCAGAAACTCCGCCAGCCATTTCGGGTAGGTGAGCCCGTCGGCCTGTTCAACCGTGAGGGAGCAAACTGTTGGCCATGCGATGTCGCCGTGCGGAGACACGGGAATCAAATTGTGGTTGCCGGTGGTGGATATGAGCTCCAGAGCGGTGATGGTTTGGCTGAAGGAATGGATGAAGGCGAGCCCGTTGCGGTACAGCTCACAACCCTCCAGGCGCAAAACCCGTAGGTGCGGAAAGAGTGGAGCTTGAACCCAGTTCTCCGGAATCGCGGCAGCAAAGTGTCCGTTTATCTCGAGATACTCGAGGTTGGGAAAGGCGAACGATTCAATGAAGCACCCGATGGTCATGAACGTGTAGTCGCCAATATAATAATCGGACATGCTGACAAGGGATGTGATTGTGGAGACTTCAATGGGCCTCCCGGCAACTCGATGAGTGTAATCCAAGTTTCGGACGATGAGTGTCTTCAGTCGGGACGCGGGACCCAATATTTTGGGACACAGCTTCTCTAGATCGAAGAACACAGACAAGTCAATGCCAAGGTCCAGAGTGTGGATGCCACGGAAAGCGGCCAGGTCGGCGAGGTCAAACCAAACGTTTGTTTTGAGCCAACGAAGGGCCGAGCCGCCGAAGATTTTGGTCAACGGAGGAAAGCCCTGAAGATACCTGTTCCAGTAGTTGTCCTGCACCAAGGATATGTGGGCATACTCGAGCTGTGACGCAATGCTGGACGACCCCGCAATAAATTGGCGGAACTGCTCGATCTGGTCCGGCCAGCAGCGGAGAGCAAATGTCCTCCAGCGTTCGATATGATATATGAGGACCGACGATGGCCAGGGCCTTGGCTATCGGCACGGGTCGATCATAGTTGTCGCGGTACCCGCCCTTCATTGGGGTAGCGTAGGCCTCGAGACTGATGCTGATGTCGAGTGGATAGGATTTGGAGTGTTTCACCGATATGGCTGCCCAACTCCGGGAACGTGAGTGGTGAGACAGTCGGATTTTGTTCCAGAGTTCTGGGAAGGCGAGAGTGACGGCACGGAATTGCCTACTGACCAGACAGGCAATGATAGGGAAGGGAGGTCTGGTCCCGGCCGCGGCAGGTATCGGGGAGTCGGCCACGAGCTTCAAAATCGCCGCAAGAACTTCGGGCGGGAAGATTTTAATCGACGGTTGGGATACCATGAGAATGAGTTCTAAGGAGGGCAGGTAAAGGAGATCGTCATGAGTCAGCCAGCGCTGACCGGTCTGACCCCTAACTTCTCTCGGCTGCGCTGCCAACTTGGTATTCATTGCTCAGCGAAGAGACTGAGGAAAGCATTCAAATATTCAGATGAAGACCCGACGGCACAAAATATTTAGGCTTCGGAACTTATCTTGTCGTGATGAGAGCACGTAATACGGAGAGATTGAGCCTATACTCAAGGAAAAAGCCAGGGCAGAACGGCTGTTCTAGTGGGAAATTTCCAGAAAAGTCACCAAAAATCTGACTTCATGTATGAAGTATGTGATTACGAATTCTGAGGAGACAGTTCGCTGCGGATTCGAAATACGTATCAGATGAGCACAAAGACAAGGGAAATGAGGAGGATTCGAGACCGCAGCAACTGTTTGACTGACCGCCAATCAGAAGTGATGACCCGCTGTCAATATCGTGTCCCTGGGTGTCCTATTCAGGACCAGAATGGAATTCCGAGGAGGCGGTACGCTTTTCATTCAAAATGCGGAGAGATTGAGCCTGCACTCAGAGAAAAAGGCGAAGAACTGAGGGCAGAACAGCTGTTCTAGTGGGAAATTCTCAGAAAAGTCACCAAAAATCTAATTTCACGGCTCAAGAAGCGGCCTTCAACGCAAGATGGGAAATCCGAGGGGACAATTGTATGCGCATCTTAAATGCGCTTCGAATGGGTCTATACTCAAGGAAAAAGGCAAAGAAATGAGGGCAGAACAGCTGTTCTAGTGGGAAATTCTCAGAAAAGTCACCAAAAATCTGATTTCATGGCTCAAAAAGCAGCCTTTAATGCAAGACGGGAAATCCGAGGGGACCATTGCGTGCGCATTTTAAATGCGCTTCGAATGAGCCTATGGGAAATGCAAACAGATGAGAATTGAGGCCGCAACAAGTGTCCTGGTCGCGGGGATCACAAAATGCCCAAAAAGGAAGAAAAAACGGTCCGCGCCTGTTGTACCGCAAAGAGCTGTAAATCCTGACCCCAATTTTTGGGGCCGCTATTTTTCTTGATTAATCTTGTAATTAATCTTGTAGTAGTACAAGCTGTATCTATGTGGGATTAATCTAGACACCCCAACCATCTCTGCGATTAAATGTTGAAGCCACAATCAATTCCCTGTAGCAACATAGATTAATCCCATGGTGGGTACATAGAATTAATCTCGACAATGTAACCAGTCGTGAGATGAAATCTCGAAAGTCACCACAGAATCCGTACCATCAATGACCAGATTAGATCCTCCAAGAGGCTCTTTTTAATCCTGCAATGCGATTAAACATTGATCTTCTGCCGATTAATCTGGAGTCGCAGGGATTAATCAGGTTTGAGCTCCCCGACATTGATTGGCTTACTGCTAAATAATATTGGTATTGATTTAATCGTCGATTAATCTGGGTGTTGATTATACAGAGGAAATCGTAATCAGGGCTGCTGGGCAGAAGAAATGATTCAAAGACAAACTCACCTCATTGACAATGACCACTGTGGCAAACACGTCATTGTAGCCTTTGTAGGTGATATAAACCGGCTGGTTGCAGTGCAGGCTGCCGTCCCACTGCACCTTGAGGAACGCTACGGCAACAGGGAAAGAGCTTAAGGACACAAAACGATGGTCATGCAAGTAGAACATACCAATTCAGAGACATAGTGCCATGCACTACAAGTAACTCTGTGGTTGAAAAAAAGAAACCAAATTCAGTAAAGCGGAAGGACAAGATGCAGGACAACGTACTACGATTAATTCTCAAAGCACACAATTTAATCCCAGGATCAAATCTCGCGAAGTCCCGATTAAATCCTCGCATCAAATCTCGGAAGACAGGATTAATCTATGGTGCAGTTCATTAGTTTTCCTTGCCCTCACCGAGATTAATTCGCCCACCATGCTAAGCTTGAAGACAATTAATCTCTTGTTGACTAGGTTATATTATTAACAGCAGGCCAGCATGCCCCACAGATAGTGGTTGACTGCCTTGAGAACAACCTTGCATTTCAAACCAACGGCATACAAAGAGCAGTAGGGCGGAGTTTTTACGGGGTGCAAAGCGGTGTTGAGTGCTGCATGAACTCCGAGAAAAGTAAGTATGGCTGGTGTTAGATAGCAAAACAGGTGGATGGAAGGGACTCCCCCTATTCAAGCTTATGCCACCCATATGCCACCCGTATTTTCTGCGGGAACTTGAGGGCAACAGGTGAGTCAGAGGTTTCCCGTGACACTGGGGGCAATCACTGATGCATATGAAGATCATATGCGTCAAACACATACGGTCTGCACTTGATGCCCAATGCACAAGGCCGCCTTTGACTTTCAAAGGCTGCCTTTGGTGCATGCTTTGTTCCCCCACACAGGAGCACAAAGCATGCAACAAAGCTGCCCTTTGTCTGTCAAAGGCAGCTTTGTGATGTTTGTTCTACCTGCCGACCATATGCATTTGACGCATATGGTTTTCATCCTTTTTGCCCCCAGTGTGAAGTCGTTGTGTCTTCTTGAGAAGTTCAAAGGTGGTTTCAGGAATAGGAGACAGGCCAGGAATTGAAAACGTAGGAGTAGATGAGGCATGGAAGGAAACAAGAAGGACGCAGCAGCTGCCAAGTCATTCAAACTCCGAATGACAATGAATGAACTTGAACGAACAATGGAAGAAACACAAACATTTACAAATGAGTCCGCTTTTCTTTGCTCCACCATCTTCTCCGCAAGATTTCTCTTCAAATATCGCTTTGCTTCAACGCCGACTTATTTGCCCGGTCAAATGGCTTACCGGGTGTCTCCCCCATTTTCAATTTGTTCAAGTGGCCACCCATCCTCAAAAACTAGGTTTTTTTTCTCTGTGATTTTTCCTTGGTGGCAAGGTGGCAACCGGCTTCTCTTGGGCCCTCAAGAGTGAGTCTATTGTCTGAAAACTTCCTTCACTCTGTCAACACTTGGATTGCACCTGTAGGTGGCAAATGGAGATACAAGGGGACACAGAGGACCCGGAGTGGGGTTTGGATATAGTGAAACAACCCTCAGTGCGTGTTGGTGGCTTCTTCCTGTGTGTGTGTCCCTCTCCTTGTCCACCAATACATATTCAGGTCTGCGTGCCGTGCCAGGAACTTGCTTGTAGCAGACAGTGCCACCCGTACAGCCCGTCGTTTCGTGTCTTCCCATCGTGACATTCAATGTAACATTTGGGATTATTCCTCGATTAATCATGGTGGGCGTAAGTTTAACCCAGGATTTACGTGCGCTGTACCTTCGAATTAGTCGGGGTAGGATTAATCCGCCTAACAACGTTAGAATTAATTGGTGCATTAGGATTAATCGGGGCAGGATTATTAGATAGATAATATGACTGGTGTTATCTCAAGATTAATCGCGAGCGCGCACTGATTAATCGCCAGCCAGATAATCGGACCTGCCTGCGATTAATCGAATCTAGGATTAATCTACCATCTGGGCAAAGTATATTGTATTGCGCATATGTGACAGGATTAAAGTAGGATTAAACCTCAAAATAGCGGCCCTAAGAATTGGGGCCCGGATTTAATCAGGCCTCACGAAAAATTGGGGCCACGATTAATCGTAGCTGCTTCGTATGTTGGACCTTCGGGTGAGGAGCTCCAGTAGACGTGAGGTGAGGTATTATGAGCAACAAAAAAACCTGAAGTAGTATTCGAACGCGGGGAGGGGCCCACCTAGACAGATGAAACACACGTCCGAATCATCTGTTTTGCGATACCATTTGTCAAGATTTTCGAGGCTGCAGTTGATAGAATCTTTCTTGTCAGCAAATTTTTCGGTGGCTGCTATGTTCCGCCAAGTCTGCTGTAAGAACTCGAGGGGGGGAAGGATACGAATCCAGGAGGCCATCGAGCGGTGTAACCGGAGCCGCCCAGGTTTGAGGGTCAATATTGTCGACCCGGAGAGGAAGTGGATGGACTGGTGGGATAAGCATAGGGACGGCCTTGAACGGCCAACTGTATCTGCATGATCTGTTGATATGGATTGTTGTTTAAAAGAGGCGAAATTACTTAAGCAAGTTCAACTCCAGGCAAGACATATACATTTTGTATACATCCGTCTCACGCCATGTCAGGACGTTGGTAACTGTCGTGTTGTCATTCTCCACTCACACATAGTGAATCATCTAGTTTTTGAATACCGTGCAGCCACTCCTGTTCCTCTTTTGCGTATACATAGATTTCTTTGCTTGTATCGTTACGAGTTCATTGTGATTGCCTCGACTTATCGTACAGGCTCCGTATGTATTGCACCAAAACCGCTCCCTTTAACTACTGTGGACCACAGCAACCTTGCTGCGCACAGGCACGTTCGCATCCCGCCCAACCTCCGGGAACCCATCCACCTTCACTTCCTTCCTGAATAGCAAACAATGCGACGATCCCCCAAAGTGGAACATCCCCAGCTGGTCGCCCTTCCTAACGTGCTGCCCCTCCTTCACCGTAATCTCACACGTACTCACCTCGTCCATGCCCACGCCAACAAACGCTATCAGCCCGATATCCTTGTTATCCGCCTCGATGAAGATCACCGCGCGCGTGGCGAGGGCGGTGAGGTACCCCTGCGCGACGCTGATGTCCTTGCTGATATCGTGCACGGACGGGTCGCCGATGCCCTCGAAAAGCGGCTCGCTGAAGTACGTCCCGTCCTCGACGAAGGCGCGCACGATCTTGCCGCTCACGGGCACGTGCCAGCGGTGGTACGACAGCGCCGACAGGAAGGCCTGGTAGATCGTCGCGCCAGCGAATTGGGTGGCGAGGGGGTCGTGCGCGAGCATGTCGAGAACGGAATAGGGTTGGCTTTTGATGAAGAATTTGGCGCGAAGCTGGGCGTCCCTCGCGACGTTGTAGACCTTGGACTCGCAGCAGTTGGTCACTACGCTGTCGTCGTCTGGGGAGGCTACTGGCCGAGCGTTCTCGCTGACCTGACGGGTGAAGAAGTCTGTCGATGCGAACGGGTCAGCGGCGGGTCAGAAAAGTGAGGAAGGCACGAACCATCCCAGGACTTGTAGCCGTGATATTTCTTGGCAGGATCACAGACGAACATGTCCTCAAACTTGTGGTTCGTTTGGAGCGGCGCGTTGGCGACCTGCATGACGTCCTTGTTAGCAGCTTCCCCGAACCAACCTTCCATGTGGTCGCCAAGCACGTATGCCGACTCCGGTGACTTCAAGAACTTGCCCCACTCGTTCAGGACCTTCTTGAGCATCTTGTTCACATCGGGGTCCAGGAACGCCGCGTGTCCGCTATAACGTCGTCAGCCTATTGGCAGCAGACGAGTTCATTAATCTTACTTACCTCGGGGTGCCCATCACGTAGTCAAAGATCCCTACAATCGGCATGCCAACCATACCCACGCCAGCAGCCGCATCGGTCCACTCGGGGCCCTTCGTTAAAATATGATTGAGGACGTCGAGCATGTGGACGTAGTCCCGAATCTGCCGCTTTCCCGTCGGGTCCATAGCGTACTTCGGCTTGCGCGGGATCTCGTCCCACATCTGCGTGAAAAACATGTAGATGCGGGCGTTGCGCTCGATGAGGTCCTTGAACTCCTGCAGCACGGGGATGAGAGGCTTGGCGCCGTGCTTGTCGACGTGGTCGACTTGGCGGTAGAGCCACTCGTGTTGCACGCGGTGGTCGGCCGGGAGCCATGCTCCGGGTCTGCAATGTTGGTCAGTTTTATGACACCGAGCGAGGGCTAGTAGGACGTGACTTCTGCTCATTCTTGTGCTCATCAGGGATGTGATGCTCGTCTCCGTGTTGGTGAACCATCTTATCAAGTACGCCGAGTGTTTCTTTGAGGTTGTGGCGGAAGTATGATATGTTCGCGTCGGTTTTGCCAAGACGTCAGTCTCATATGCGATTCAATGCTCGAGGTGGTCATGATGACGTCGATCTCGATTCTCCCAATGTTATTTTTGGAAATAACCGCCCAACCTAGACCGGTAACCGATCTGTCTACGGGAATACTGTCAGGGTCGATCTGGTCTTGAATTTAGATGATACGCATTTCACCTCATTTCACCACGTGAAAGTCAGCTGACCTACCCCTCCCCCACTACGCCATTCCCATAAAAGGAAATCTCCCCGCCCGCTAGCCATACCCATACTGGTTGAAACCTTTGGAACCACCATCGTCTATCTGTTATGTATCCGCTCTTCTGCAATGATTGCATCATAAGTCTTATGATGCGTCTGCGTTCGATTCTTTTGGGGCGCAATCCTTTTTTTTCTTATTTTCCTCCGTTCCTTCCCCGCCCCAACTGCCTATATCTGTTGTACATCGCCCGGGATGTAATCAACTGGATATATCAATTGCTTTATTTCACTGCAACTCTCAATGGCCAGTACAGTGCACACAGCTCAGTCCAGCCTGCACAATAATGGCAAGGCCTTGCCCTACCTTAAAGCTGTGATTCTTGTTTTTCCAGCTGAAACTAAATTTTGGGCTACATACTGTTTACTACTGTGCCAGAACATTCAGCTCTTCATCTATTCCAGTAATTTTGTTATAATGCCCTAGAACATGTATTGACAGAGGAAAAACTGACTCAAAACATCAAATAATTTATTTGAGATCCTCCATCCCCTCTCAGAGGGCATATATACTGATAAACAGTCCGAGGAGTCCGCAGGGCTCGTCCATTCGTTGTTTGATGGCACCTTCCTTTTTGGGAAGGCGTAGTGGGGGAGGCCAAGGACATTTGTGAAAGTCACATTTGATGCCCCATCAACATAGCCACATCCGCCGTTTGCCATCCGAGGCACGCAAACCTGCACCAAATGCCTCAAAAAAATCCCAGGATGCAGGGGATAATATCTATTTCACAAGTTCGGAGCTTTGGGATTTTATTTCTACTGAACGGGAGGCACTCGGGCTTCGGATTTATCGGGTTTACATCCCAATTTGGCAAGTCGTGATTTTCACGTGAGGAATGACGTCGACAATGTGTATCATCTAAATTCAAGACCAGATCGACCGGTCTGTCTACCAACAGTATTCCCGTAGACAGATTGGTTACCGGTCTATGCCCAACCAGGATGAAGAACGAGGCCAGTGGTGTTTAAGCCAGAGTGAAAATATAAGATCCCAGAGGCTCGGGGAAATGCCAGCGTGAAACCATCAAGTTGGTGATATCAACAATGCCGACTCGAGGTGACAGGAGTTCGGTACCGTGTTGATTTTTACGGCGAGAACAACTGAAACACAATGATTCAATCCATGGAAACAGATCAGAAACCGCGGCGGCGGCATTCGAGTTGGTTGAGACAACGGCCACGGCGGTATCCAAGGTAAGAGCAAAGAGGAGGTTGTGGCCGTTCGGCAGCTTTGGCGGTGTTGATGCACAGATCAGCGGGCCGCGCTGCTTTGCTCTGGAGCTGACAATGAATCCACGAACGGCCCCAGTTTCCCCCTCTTGCATCGAGCATCCTTCCTGGGGTTCTAAGATGCACTGCCAATGGTCATGCACGTAGCCCCCAGCTGGATGCGAATATGTGTACCACATGCCGAAGGAAGGTGGGTGCCAGGCTCCAGTCAGCTGTAGCCCAGAACAATTCACGAATGGGTCCAGCAAGGAGCCAGGTCCATCTGGCTACCAGCTGGCAGACAAATCTGGAGGCAGCCTGTTGTAGCAGGTGGGACAATTAATATTTCTTTTGCACTTATTTCGAACTTCATGTATCGTAACAAAATAGATTTATTGAGTGTCTGCATACAACGTCGCACAGCAGGCACCTACTATAAAAATGAAACCTATGTTTCTCATCCCAGAAACCGGCACACTTTCTTCTTTGGAAAAATCGGCACTGTCATCAATTTTGCAAAGAGCTGTAAAACAACCGACCTCCTCGGATGGTGGTACACCAATCGTGCGATGTTTCCAAATCTGTACAAGCTGGCGAGGGATGTACATTGCATTCCTGGCACATCACCCAAGCCTTTTTCTCTCCCTCAAGGGTAAATTTGCTTTCACCAGGATCTGCAGTGGCTGTGGAGCGCGTCTTCTCCGGCGGTCGTGACACTGTTGCACTTCGCCGAGCTCACTTACAAGCTAGCACCATCCAGACGTTGATGGTACTCAAGTCGACTAACACAAGGAAGTTCTTGAGGTGTTGGATGAAGCAGATGCGATTTCTCTGGCCACTAGGGTTCGGATTTTTTGTACCATACGTATTCCGTATTACGGCCGTACGTAACATGTACCAGTACTGCGTAGACTCGTAACCAGCCTGCCTACGGCGTTCTAACAAGGCGAGCTTGTTTGCTGTAGGCAGACTGGTACTTCTCGGGCTGTGTGAAAGGGCTGAGGCAGAGTTAAAATTAAGTTAGTGAGGCCGATGACGCAATGATGCAATGAGCTGCAGCAATTCCGGAGATCACGGTCCGAAGTTGATCGCCACTAAAACTACCCTCAGGTTTTACGGTGTTCTGTCCCACAAAAATACAAAATGTAAGGAGGCAAAACTGGAGGGATACAATTTTCATTCATTTTCCCCGCTTCAACCAAAAAATAAGGTTCAAAATTGAGCACAAAATGAGTAAGATTTTAAAAGGTCACTTGAATTTCAAACTCTGCGACAGCCCTTTGGCGGCTCCGAGAAGTACCAGCCTGCCTACGGCAACAAGCTCGCCTTGTTAGAACACTGTAGGCAGGCTGGTTACGAGTCTACGTACTGTGGCCGACTTTGAACTCCTTTTTGTACGGCATACATACCTGTCAACATGTCCGTTGGAGAGGCTCTCAGCCTCTTCTAGCTGGTCTAACCCCGCACAGGGGCTCTTGCGCTCAGAGACGGGGGAAAGTCGTGCACACCCGGGAAACAGTGCAGAAGCAGAAGCTGAGTTGCGTGTTCTGTATTCACAAACATCCCAATGCAGCTACTAGCACCGCCACAGGCACCTCCCCCCATACGACGTACGACCCGGACGTCGTACCGCAGCTCCTGTGCCCAACACTCCTTGTGAACGCCACCCAATCGAAACCACCACGCATTGGTTCAGCCACTGTAGCTGTCCCTACTTGCCCAGTGAAACTCTAGCGGCCGGCTAGTTAAACTTTAGAGGGTGTCCCCGACCATCGTCCCGTTATTGCTGAGGGACTCGGCCATTTTCTCCTCCGCTGCCGCAATCTCCAAGTCCTGCTCGGTGGGTGCGTATTCTCCTTTGTCGTGGGGGTGTCTTTGGTCAAGGGTTGTGCCCCGGAGGGGGATAAAATGTCATAGTCGTCTCGAATGAATGAACTGGAAATTTTTTAGCAGAATGCCGATGAGGTCACAAAGAGAAAAAGAATTAAGGAATTTAGCATAAATCTGTACAGGTGCAAACCAGCGGTGCGAGTTTATTGGTAGACTTCTTGTTGTTATCAGCCTCGGAGTTGTACCATTGCACTACATCACCGATTTGAATTCAATAATGCGCGTGTTGGTATCGAAATGAGGATTTTTGTTGAGCTGCACGGTTTTAAGATGGGTGCTCCACCATAGGCTGTCAGCCAGGGCAAAGTGGATGTCGACATCAGAGGCAGAGGTTGGTGGCAGTGAGAGATGGGGTTTGTTGCTCCGGCGTGAAGGACCTGCCGAAGAGGAGCTCGCGGGGGGGTCGCCTTGAGCGCTACAAGGATGCGGTCGTTCATCATGTGGATGGCGGTTTCGAAATGTTCCAGCCAGTTTGAGGGGATATCCTCGGGATTCACATCGCCTTCTGTGGTGTCGTGGTCCGGTGCACACAGGTGTTTCAGGATACCTAGGAAGATTTTGTTAGTCCCCTCAATTAGACCATTCACCCCACAGCGAGTGCAATGGTGTGGTGATGTGCTTGATATTGTTGGTATTATAGAGCTCATTGACTAGCTTGTTACGGAAGTGACTCCCTCCATCGGCCATGAAGCTATCGGGCACCGCAAACTCGTAGCAGATGTGGCCAAGCGAGTCAGTTGTCATCTTAGCAGTACCAGCCGACTTCAGTTTAGTTCCCCAAACAAAGTGTGAGAACACGTCGATATAAAGGCCTGCATTCTTGAAGCCTCCTTTGCCGAGCTGTAGCGAAAGATAGTCGCCAGCGACAAGTCCGAATGGCCTAGTACGTCGAATAGGTTGGAGCAGCAAGTTCAAGGTTGGTGCACCAAAACTTTTGCAGCGCAGACACTCCAGCATAACTTGTCGGCAGTTGGTGTCCATGCCGGGCCAGAAAAAGCGGTCTGAAAGTTTGAGCTTCGTACTTTTGACGCTGAAGTGGCCGTTGAGTGTGTGCACTTCCAATGCCGTCTGAAAGCCAAGGTCCGTAGGTATGCATTCTGTACGTGCGACCCGATGGGCCGCCTTGTCTGCGACGTGCCAAAGTTTACCGTCTTCGGTCATGAAGCCATTGGCGCAGGTGAGATAAACACTTCCGCTCCTGAATTGACGAGCCGACTGTGTTCCCAACTATTGGTGCAAAGAAGATGTCATCAGTGAAGCGGACTTGTAATAGGTGACTCATCGGGCTCTGCACGACTGCGAAAATGTCGTGTGTGATGCCTGTTGATGCTTCCCAATCTGCGAGAACAGACCAGTCGGAGCCGTCGGTGGATGTTCACTTGTGTTGGGACCACATATGGCTCAAGCCGTCTGCAACCGGGTTTCTCGACCCAGGGCCGCTGGCAAATGTTGATATATTTCTCGAGAGTATCGATTCCTTCCATCGGCTGTGGTGTGAGTTGAGCCGTTCGCGCATAAGGGTGTCCCGGAGTGCCTGGCAGTCAGTCTCTATCTTGATGGGCGAACCATAGGTATAGGGCATCAAATTCATCCAACAAGTATTTAAGTGCTGCAAACTCAAGCAAAAAGGGCTTGTACTTAGCTTCGCTCGTGGATGTCTGTTTGGAGCAGTAGGCTATCGGGTGCCACTGAAGAACCTCCTTCCCGTCTTTGTTGATGAAGGGAAACTGCTGTGACAGGAAGCCTGCAAAGCCTTTGGCAGAGCCATCCATAGTAACCCGGAATGCATGGCCGTCGTATTGTGGAGTCTTGAGCAGAGGTTCCTGCGAAAGCAGGCATTTCAGTGTTAGGAAGGCTTTCTGTTGGGACTTCGCCCCATTTGTGCTTGATGGACGTCGTTTTGAGCGCACATTTGTATGCTCCCTTGCGTGCACACCACTTTGAGTCTGGAGATTGGATCTCGATATTGCGGGTGAGGTTGGTCAGAGGTGCGGCGATTCTGGCGTAGTCCGGCATCATGCGAAGGAAGTAGTTAGTGAGCCCCAAAAATCCCATCTCCAAGACGGTCTCTGGGATTGACCAATTGACAACAGCGCCGACTTTATCCAGATTGGGTTTAAGACCATTGGGCCTACCATAGCTCCTGCGAACAGGACATCGGTGAAGAATAGCTTGGTTTTGGATGGGGATAAGGACAGGTTCTTCTCGCAACATCACTGAAAGAACTTGGTCAAGTTTGCCATTTTCGTTTCGAAAATATCACCTGGTAAGTAAATGTTGTCCATCCAGTTGACAAGTTCCCGTCCGCCATGTCATCCAGTGCAATCACAACCATCTCGCAAAATGTTGTTGGCACGCCCATTAAACCGAAAGGCATCCGTAAATAGACGAAGTAACCCCAACCCTCAACGTAGAAGGCGGTATAAGGCACAGACTCGTCATCTAGAGGAATAACCTGCTGCAAAATCGATAACACTGGCCCACCTATGCCCCGCTGCAAACTCGTGTTTTGACTTGAGGTCCCTGTGTGGAAATGGCGGAACTTGCATAGCTTTGTTGACTGCCGTGAATGCGTGGCAGACGCACCATTTCGTCACAACCGGTTGCTATCCTGGCGCCTTTTCCACGGATTCCAAGAGAGCCTTGTCCGTCTCGCCTGCTCTCGCACTTCCTCCCAGAATGGGGACTCTGTTCTTGATGCATTCGGTGTTAACCTTGTGCAGAGCCTCGGTGTGGGTGATCCCTGTTTTACCAGCTTCCTTGGGTGCAAGATTGGTGCTATTGAGCCATTTTAAAAACTCGCCTGGGATGTGTTGGATTACATGGGCTTCTTCCATCTCGTCGAGGATGTCATAAAACCAAGTTTTTTGCTTCTCAGTAAGCGGACGTTGGGACATACACGTCGGCAGCTTGATTTCGGGGTCAATGTTAGGGTGGTGCTTCCACCAGTCGACAAAGAAAACCTCCAACATCGAAAAGCGCGAAGACGTCAGTGTATTCACGAACGAGTGAGGTGACCTCAGCTTTTTGGTCCTCGGTCAAGTCAGTTCTGATTTGAATCTTGCTGAGTATTGCTTGTACACGCGTCTTATCAACAGGTCTGTAGCGCGCATGCTCTTGTTTGTTCCGCGGTCAATGCTGAATGGAGTTGAGCTGACACCGGGGGCAAAAGCCGAGGCACCTGGAAATGTGGTCCTTAGGTGCCATCCGTCTAACAAAGAGTCCTTTGACTCTCGTTCACAAAGCAAATCTATTGTCGAAGTAGATAGTAATATATATATCCTTAATTTTAAGTAGTTACCGTTCCCTTTACGCGTTGAAGCATCACACAACAAAAGTTTGTCGTGGTGACCCGTGGGTGAGCCGCGAGACACCCCGCCAATGCCGTGGCAAATATGCCGTCCGACGGCATGATGCGTGCCGTAGACTTGTCGCGACCCTCGTGATGAGGAGAACACAAAGACATTTGAGACTCAAGGCAGGCCGGCTTGGACCTGGAGTCAAGCTGGCTCAAAAACTCGCTGCCAACGCTGCCATTGGTCCCCGCACAGCCGCCCTGAGGCAGGTGGCCGCCTCACGCCCATCCCACGCACCGCTTGTCAGTGCTTGGCAAAACACTGACACACTTTATGCACACCGTCTTTGTTGGGACTCGACTCAACCCACCCGTCACCTTTGTCGGCACGCGGACCCATCTGCTCATCGCCCTTCTTTTCCACACGCAAACCCAGCTGCCCATCGCCTTTGTCCGCACGCAGACCCACCTGCTCGTTGCCATTGTCAGGCAAGCATCCTGCCCCCACGTCACCTGGATTGCCACATGGCCGCACCTTTGTGTTGTAGCCGGCCCGCATTCGCCCCTACGTTGTTGCGTCTTTGTCGGCACGCATCTCCACCTGCTCATCGTCATTGTCCCGCACGAGGGCCTGCCTGCCCGTCGCCGTCGTCTTTGTCGATGCCCTACCCCACCTGCTTGTCATCTTTGTCAGGCGACCATCCCCCCCCCCCCCCCCCCCCCCCCCCCCCCCCGTCGTGCCTTGGCATTGTCAGGTGAGCGTCCCGCCCCCGTGTCACCTGGATCGCCACATGGCCACACCTTTATGTTGTGGCTGGCCCGCATTTGCCCCACATCTTTGCATCTTTGTCGGCACGCATCTCCACCCACTCATCGTCATTGTCCGCACGAGGGCCCGCCTGCCCGTTGTCTTTGTCGACGCCCTACCCCACCCACTCATTGTCTTTTTCTGGTGACCATCCCCCCTGTGCCTCGGCATTATCAGGCGAGTGTCCCGCCCCCACGTCACCTGGATCGCCACATGGCTGCACCTTTGTGTTGTGGCCCGCCCGCATTCGCCCCCCTGTCTTTGTGTTGTTGTCTGTTGTCAGCACGCAGCTCCACCCGCTTGTCACCATTGTCAGCACATGGTCCCACCTGACCGTCACCTTTGTCAGCACGCAGACCCACCGCACATCATCTTTGTCGGCGCCCTACCCCACCCGCTCATCGTCTTTGTTGGGTGATTATACCCCCCGCACATTGTTTTTCTCGGTCCATCAACCCCCTGCGTGTTGTCTTGATTGGCACGCACCCACACCTTTGTCCTCCACATTTGTCCTCTTTGTCTACCCTGCCAGCGGCCCGACCCCTACACTCCTTTGCTTGCGCTGCCCACATGTGAGCTGTATCACAATCCAGAGTGTCTTGATTAAAAAATCATAACTGCTAGGCCAGAAATTTTGTTTGCATAGGCACGGCTACTGTACGATTAGACGATCAAATGTAAATATCTGGAATAACAATGCTACGAGAGTAAGAAAAGATGCCCTGACATGAAAGTCGGAGGCCGTGTGCATGAAACCGAATTGAGCCCGCCAAATCATTTGCTCAGACCCTAAACACCACCCCCCTAAACAGGCACGGGTGCGTCGTCGCTCATGAAACCGAATTGAGGCCAAAAAATTGTTTGCTCGGATGCTACACATCATCACCGTAAGTGAAAAGTCAATATACAAAGCAGCTACAATTAATTGTGGCCCCAATTTTTGGTGAGGCCTGATTAAAATCCGGGCCCCAATTCTTGGGGCCGCTATTTCGAGGTTTAATCCTACTTTAATCTTGTCACATATGTGCAATACAATATATATTACCCAGATGGTATATTAATCCTAGATGCGATTAATCACAGGCGGGTCCGATTATCTGGCTGCCGATTAATCAGTGCACGCTTGTGATTAATCTTGAGATAACACCAGTCGCAACACTTATCTAATAATCCTGCCCCAATTAATCCTAATGCACCAATTGATTCTAACGTCATTAGGCAGATTAATCCTACCCCGATTAATTTGAAGGTGCGGCACACATAAATCCTGGGTTAACTTACGCCCACCACTATTAATCGAGGAATAATCCCGGCTGCCCTTTGTGATGGGGAAGACACGAAACTACGGGCTGTACAGGAGGCACTGTCGGCTACAAGCAAGTTCCTGGCGTGGCACACAGACCTGAATATGTATTAGTGGACAAGGAGAGGGACATGTGCACACAGGAAGAGGCCACCAACACGCACTGAGGGTCGTTTCACCATATCCAAACCCCACTCTGGGTCCTCCGTGTCCTCTTGTATTTCCATTTGCCACCTACAGGTGCAATCCAAGCATTGACAGAGTGAAAGCGGCCTTCAGAGAATAGACTCACTCTTGAGGGCTCAAGAGAAGCCGGTTGCCACCTTGCCACCAAGGAAAAAAAAAAGAGAGAAAAGAACCTAGTTTTTGAGGATGGGTGGCCACTTGAACAAATTGGAAATGGGGGGAGACGCCCGGTAAGCCATTTGACCGGGCAAAGAAGTGGGTGTTGAAGCAAAGTGATATTTGAAGAGAAACCTTGCAGGGAAGATGGCGGAGCAAAGAAAAGCAGACTCATTTGCAAATGTTTGTGATTCTTCCATTGTTTGTTCAAGTTCATTCATTGTCATTCGGAGTTTGAATGACTTGGCAGCTGCTGCGTCTTTCTTGCTTCCTTCCATGCCTCATCTACTCCCACATTTTCAATTCCTGCCCTGTCTCCTATTCCTGAAACCACCTCTGAACTTCTCAAGAAGACACAACAACTTCACGGGAAACCTCTGACTCACCTGTTGCCCTGAAGTTCCTGCAGAAAATAGAGAGTTTGCGCTGCAGCCATTCGAGCCATCTGATGGCTATTTCGCGTTGCGCAAATTGATGGCTAATGGCTTGAATGGCTTTGACACTTGCCCTTATTTTTGGTGCCATTGAGCTACCTCCGAGTCATACAGCTCATGTATGAGTGACTAGCCCCACCTACATATATAACAGTCGAACAAGTTGTAGGCCCAAAATAATTAATGTGGTTGAATTTCGAGGTTTCATGGAGTTCAGGGGCATTCTTTGAGGTCTATGTGTGATAATGCACTCATTGGGACTATTTCTAGCAGAAAAGAGCTTACACTGACTTATTTCATTAGCCATTCATCAGCCATTAGCCATCAGTTTGCGCAACACCAAACAGCCATCAGATGGCTCAAATGGCTGCAGCGCAAACAGGCTAATACAGGAGGCATATGGGTGGCATAAGCTTGGATAGGGGGATTCCGTTCCATCCACCTGTTCGCTATCTAATGCCAGCATACTCATCTTTCTCGGAGTTCATTGTCATGAATCACCCTGGCTCAGCATCGCAGATATCCTTTTTCGGATTCTACCACATTCCTTTTTGGGAATAACCTGTCTTTGATTGGGTTATTCCCTGGCCCACAACACTTATTTGACTCTAATGGAGAGCTCAAGATGGCAGACAACGATATATGACCTCAGGGACCTGAACATCCCTTGGACCTTTATTCGGAATCCATGCAGACATGGATTCCTCACCACTTTATCACCCGGGTTCTTATTGCAGTAACCCGGGACTCTATACGACGAGGACTAGCAACCCGGACTCCTTTATGCAGATGACCATATCCAATGGGTCATGACTACACTCCTTTATGTTGGTGTTCACTCCTGATATCCATGCCAAGACGACTACACTCCTGAATGGCGACAGGTGTCCCCCTGGCTCCACCTGTTGGCTCCTTTATGCTCATGACTCCTTGGTGACCCCTAGACGCTATGGTGATAACACATAGGGACTAGGAGCATCAGCATTAATGTTCCTCAATGTTGGATACAGTAACCAATCACAATCGTATTTGATTTATGTAGAAAGGTATATAAACTCGGTAGAATCTCCCCTGTACAGTAGATTCTACCTCATCTATTCACAGGCCTTACTTTGGCTGGATTGCTTGGTTCTAGGACTTGAGCCTGGAGTGCTCTTGCCCCCATCTCGTTGTTCTGGTCTTGCCTTTGCTCCTCTCTCGCTCGACAACACCAGAACTCCTACTCTCTGTCCCTTGCCTTGGGATCTAAACCTAGAAGTGCTGGATCTGGCCTGTTAGGTAGCGGCAAGGAGAGACACTTACCTACCGAGGGGAAGAGATCACCACACTAGCTCCCAGGCAGGGTTGTACAGAGACTGGTTCGCCTGAGTTCCCCTCAGGCACCCTTTGGTCTTGGATCCAGTCGGAACCCCTGTTTGGAGGGGTGCTCCTCTCGGGTTCTTGGGATGCAACCCCAACCCCCTATCCTAGAACCCGAAGCCCCTATTTGAGCAACCCGGAGCGGGTTCCTCTCACTAGGGTCTGGTGCATCATTGCAATACTCTCTGCAATATCTTCGGGTTCTTCAGCATGGGTTGCTCACCGCCTATGGATGCTGGCCTGGTTGGCCACATCCTCCTCTTGGATCCTCGACGCCCGGTCATACGCTATTCGAGCGGTGACAGATTCTCTCTCAACACCTAAGGATGGCTGCTGTTGTGTCTGGCGTGGACGTGGTCCAGCTGACCTAAGGGCCGTTGCTGACATTCATGCAGCACTCAACACCGCTAACTCCAGGGTGAGTTGACACTTATTCATTTCTTCTGCCCAGCGGCCCTGATTACGACTTCCTCTGTATAATCGACACCCAGATTAATCGAGGATTAAATCAATACCAAAATTATTTAGCAGTAAGCCATTCAATGTCAGGGAGCTCAAACCTGATTAATCCCTGCGACTCCAGATTAATCGGCAGAAGATCGATGTTTAATCACATTGCAGGATTAAACACAGCCTCTTGGAGGATTGAATCTGGTCATTGATGGTACGGATTCTGCGGTGGCTTTGGAGATTTAATCTCACGGCTGGTTACATTGTCGAGATTAATTCTATGTACCCACCATGGGATTAATCTATGTTGCTACAAGGAATTGATTGTGGCTTCGAGATTTAATCACAGAGATGGTTGGGGTGTCTAGATTAATCCTACATACATACAGCTTGTACTACTACAAGATTAATTACAAGATTAATTGAGAAAAAATAGCGGCCCCAAAAATTGGGCTCAGGATTTAATCAGGCCCTCACAGCGATTTGGGAGCAGGATTAATCTGCCGAGCTGATATCACTGGAAGGCCAACTCACCTAGCATAAGTACCCCAAACAGCACTGGAGGATCAGACGTGGTGTATGGACACGGCCGGCTTCGTAGACGGTATTCAGTACAAGGATTTTAGCTGGCAACACGGAATTCGACTCCTCGCGTCCGAACTAGCCCTCACGGACTGCTTTTTGTCCCGCGTTGACTGATTGACTGGCTCATCTTCGGTTGAAATCTAAGATCCCCGGGGGCTTTTTGGTTAGCATCGACGTCCGCTTGCTGTGGTTGAAATTAAAATTTAGAAATCGAACCAAGGTTGAAATGACGCATGATCGGCCCGCATCTGCACTCGGTCCGAACCAACGCATGTCCGTTCTATATAACCCTGGTTCCGATTTCGGGCCAGGGAGGAGTTTGCACGGATTTACGGCCAACGTACCCGGCCGCGGCGTAGCATGCATTGACATGCCTAAATTGGTCTCGTTGTTGTGAAGCCAAGGTCTCGAGTGTTAGACACTCACCTAGCACACCTCAAACAGCACTAAGGAATCGGACGTGGTGTATGGACACCGCCAGACTTCGTGAATCGGTCAATTTCAAGACATATCTAGTTGGTAGTAGGGGGGTTAGACTCCCCGCGTTCGAATAACTCTGTCGTATTTTCTTTTTTTGGCTCATAACACTCACATCTAGGCTACTCCTCACCCGAGGGTCAACTGACCAGTTTTAGATACGACGCGAGCCCAAGAACAGATATATCCTTGCGCTCAAAGACCTACCGCGTTGCACATCAGAACGTCTTAACACGTACAGCCCACGAATGACCAACTCTCCGCATCCGAATGGGTAGTTCCTGGAGTTTTTGCCTTTCATTTTGGTTCATATGTACATACCTCACATCTAGGCTACTCCTCGCCTGGCGAGTTTTTAGATATTCACGGAGCACACCTCAAACCAGCACTGAAAACGGATGTGTATGGACACAGCCAGACTTCGTGACTATGAGCATGAACGTGGATAACTGGCAGTGCGGGTTCAAGTCCCTGCATCCGAACTACGTCTTGATCTCCCTTTTTTCTTTGAGGAAGTTTTTTTTTTTTCAATGCGCCGTGGTTGACGCTCCTCACCTCGAGTTTAGTTCACCATCCAGTTCGACTTTCGACCCACTTGCATCCAGAGTCCAGATACTCACCTAGTAACCTTTAGGACGACACTAAGGAATCGGACATGGTATACGGACACAGCCAGATTTTGTGATCTCGATCATACGTATGACATGGCTGGCAACACGGAGTTCGACTCCCCGCGCCGAATTGATTAGTGGCCTGCGTCTTTTTGGGTCATAATACCTCACATCTACTCCTCCGGAAAGTTCACTGCCAAATTTTTAGATAAAGTACTCACCTAGCGCCCCTTAGAACAGCACTAAGGAATCGGACGTGGTGTATGGACACCGCCAGGCTTCGTAAATCCGTCGACTTCGGAACATATGTAGTTGGCAGTACGGGTTTCGGCTCCGCGGCCGAATGGAGAGTGTCGAGAATGTCTATTTCTGGTGGTTTACCTCGTGTCCGAATTCCGAGGAAATGACTTAGTTCTGATATGTATTCACCTAGCACATCTCAAACAGCACTGAGGAATCGGACGTGGTGTATGGACACCGCCAGACTTTGTAATAGCTCAGTTCATGATACATGCGGCTGGCAATACGGGGTTCGACTCCCCGCGTTCGAATGAAACGTGCCTTTATATCTTTTTTGGGTCATATTTCAAGCTCCCACATCTACTCCTTGCCCCAAGTTCAATTGAGGGGTAATGGGGCTTTGCTGCCACAGGTGTAACTCCGAGCTTGAGTTTACACAACATAGACTCCCGGAGTACAGATACAGTACTCACCTAGCATACCTCAAACAGCACTGAAGAATCGGACGTGGTGTATGGACACCGCCAGACTTAGTGAATGGATCCAAGTTGCAACATATCTAGTTGGCAGTACGGGGTTCGACTCCCCGCGTCCGAATGGATTGCGGCGAGTCTTTTTGGTTCATAATACCTCACGTCTACTCCTCGCCCCGAGAGTTTTTAGATACGCACATAGCACACCTCAAACAGCACTGAGGAATCGGACGTGGTGTATGGACACCGCCAGACTTTGTTATAGCTATATCGACAATACATGTGGCTGGCAATACGGGGTTCGACTCCCCGCGTTCGAATAGAATGGTGTTTGGCATCTTTTTGGGTCATACTTCCAGCACCCACATCTACTACTTGCCCCAAGTTCAATTGAGGGGTAATGGGGCTTTGCTGCCACAGGTGTAACTCCGAACTCGAGTTTACACAATATAGACTCCCGGAGTACAGATACAGTACTCACCTAGCACACCTCAAACAGCACTGAAGAATCGGACGTGGTGTATGGACACCGCCAGACTTCGTAGACAGGTCTCAAGTCGGAACACATCTAGCTGGCAGTACGGGGTTCGACTCCCCGCGTCCGAATAGATAAATGATAGCGAGCTTTTTTTTGGTTCATAATACCTCACGTCTACTCCTCGCCCCGAGAGTTTTTAGATACTCACCTAGCACACCTTAAACAGCACCAAGGAGTCGGACGTGGTGTATGGACACAGCCAGACTTCGTAAAACCGTCCTCTTGGGAACACATCTAGCTGGCAGTACGGGGTTCGACTCCCCGCGTTCGAATACGTCTTCAGGTTTTTTTTTTGGCTCATAATACCTCACCTCATGTCTACTCAAGCTCCTCAACAGAAGGTCAACTCACCTAGCATGAGTGCCTCAAACAGCACACCTAAAACAGCACAGTCACTGAGGAATCGGACGTGGTGTATGGACACAGCCGGCCTCCATTTGGCAGACCGAATAATGCTAATAGCTGGGAACGGATTAACAAGGGTGTTTTTTTTTTTTTCCGACTCACAATACCTCATCACGTTTACTGCTCAGCCGAAGGTCAACTCACCTAGCATAAGTGCCTCAGAACAGCACTGGAGAATCGGATGTGGTGTATGGACACGGCCAGGCTTCGTATACGGGGTGTCAAGTAGAAGGATTTAGCTGGCAATACGGGGTTCGACTCCCCGCGTCCGAACTGGCGGCGAAGAATCTTTTTTTCGGTATATGTCTCGCGTGAACTGGCTCACTGGTTGATCTTCGGTTGAAATCTAAGATCCCCGGGGGCTTTTTGGTTACCATCGACGTACGTCCGCTTGCTGTGGTTGAAAATTTAGAAATGGAACCAAGGTTGAAATGATGATGCATGATGATCGGCCCGCATCCGCACTCGGGTCCGAACCAACACATGCCAGTTGCATGTCAGTTCTTTATAACCCTGTTTCCGATTTCGGGCTAGGGAGTTTGCACGGACGTATTACGGCCCAGCATACCTGGCCGCGGCGTAGCGTGCCTGCTTAATTGGTCTCCGTTATATGCGAAGCCAAGGTCATTGTTCGAAGTCGGAAGCGCTGTTAGTAGCCGCTGCATTCCTGTCCGTGGATATCTGAATCTGATACGCCACGGACCAGAGAGCTGGATATGTTTTCCGTCATTAGTGCCTGTTACTTCTCGGGCCCCCTGTTCCTAAGTAGGACCGTGCCGTGTACCCACCTACCTACCGTCCGCTTTAGGGCCAGTGTGGTTCATAAATTCATGTTACCTTGATTAAATCCCCTTCAGACGAGTCTGAGCCAGGGAAATTACATGCGAGAATTATTAACTCATTCCGGAGCATTGAGATGCTGAGCCTCTCCCGGAACCCGCAGCTGTCAAAGGGACAGCTCGCATCGGCCGTATTGGCACTAACTTTCTCACACCGACCCCTTTCCTCTCTTCTCCCAACGCCCACCACAGATTCCAATGCAGCAGGTCCCCCTTGGGCTCGCGGAGCCGCCGACAGCGCTGACGCTGGCCTCTGCGCGCGCGGCACTGGCGGAGGCACTCACGAATGCCAGCTCGCTCCGAGAGAAGATTGCCGCGGCAGAGGCGGTGTTAGCGAAAATAGTGACAGACGCCCAGGCCGAGATTGACGACATGGGGCGCGAGAAGGCGGCGGCCGAGGGGACCATCGTGCAGACGCGGGTGAGTGGGCAGGGGGCAGTGGAGGCTGGGACTGGGACTGACCGAACAACGTGTTGTGGGCGTGTCCTTGCAGGCATACCTCTCCCCGATACGGCGATTACCGGGCGAGCTGCTGCGCGAGCTGTTTTTGTGGTGTTTCGAGGACCACCCGTGCTGTGCGTGGGTCCTGTCCGCCGTGTGCCCAACGTGGCGCCGCCAGGCGCTTGCGGTCCCGCGTATCTGGTCCAAGGTCGGTCGCCGTCCTCCCGGGCATTTAATTTTACTGCCGAAGCTGATGTACGCGGCGAAACCTCGCACACACGCAGATACGTCTATTCACAAACCAGAGCTCGTCGCCTGATACCATCCGCCTGTGGATCGAGCGTTCAGGGCTGACTGTCCCGCTCGATGTTGAAATTTACTTGCGCGTCGTGCAGGGCAGCGAGCCCCCAGTGCCCGCAGCGTTGCCGCGCCGTCGCCGCACCCACGAGCTCTTCGCACACCACCACAGTTTTGTGGCCTCCGCGCCCCTGTTTGCCACAGGTCAAATGCAGGTCCCACATTTTACGCCCAGCGTAACACCGTTTATTGTTCCCCAGCCCCCGGTTATACAACACGGCTGGGAGTCGCCACCTCCGCCTATGCTGTTAGGCGGTCCGCCCGAATTGCCCCCGAACCAACACTGGGGCCACATAGCGGTGTATTATCTGGTGCAACAGATGCACCGCTGGGAGCGGTTTGTGTTCCGATTCGACAAGGGCTTCGGATCCATTGGCGCACTCAAGTCAATATCTGGTTTGTACTTTCCAAATTCGAATTTACTGTGTTGTGCTTATGGTGTGCACAGGCCCTGCGCCTCTGCTGAAAGAATTCGAAGTCTCGTGCGCCTCGCCGCCCGCGTTCCACCCCCCGCACGAATGGACCTGGCTCCCGTCTGCATCCCCTTTCCCCTCCTCCTCCGAGTTGTCCCCCCCTCCCCGCACTAACAACTCTCACCCTCCAAAACGCCCCCTTCGCCCCCACCGCCCCGCTCTTCCTCCAGCCCGCAACGCACCTCGCGCACCTCACCCTCCGCTCCCTCCCCATCCCCTCTCTCCTTCGTACTCCCCCTTCCCCGCCCCCGCGCCGCTCCCCCTCGACCGCCTCCTCGCCGTCCTTGCCGCCAACGCGCGCACCCTCCGCACCCTCTCGCTGCACATCGCCGCCGCCGCCCCCGCCCGTCCTCCCGCTCCCCAAGAGCACCGCGCTCCCCGCCCTGCACACACTGAGCGTCGGCGGACACTGGCTGGTCGGCGTGCTGCTCGAGGGCCTCGTGTGCTCCGCGCTCGAGAGCCTCGAGGTGGACTTTGCGCCGGGCGGGGACGCGGTGTTCGCTGGGGGCGGCGGCGGCGGCGGCGGGATCGGGATGGGATTGGGGAGGGAGCCGGTGGAGGAAGTGGTCGCGGGGGTGTGTGAGCGTGCACGGGCGGCGGGCGCGGTGCTCAAGCGCTTGGCGATATCGTACCCGCCGTCGGTGGCGCCGCCGGCGGTGGGGCATTCGCCCTCGTCGGGGGCGAGTTCTTCTAACGCCAGTTCCAGCTCTGCTGCTGCGCCCTCGTGGGGCGCGCCTGGCGCTGGCGCTGGCTCTGGCTACGGTCACTCGCACCCACACGCACACGCCCACGCGCCGCCGCCGCCGCCAATCGGCTCGTGGGCATTCCTGTCCGAGATCGGGCACACGCTGGAAGTCCTGAAAGTCGGCCTCGGGTGCGCGGGGCTCGGCGGCGGCGCGATGGGCATGGGGATCGGCGTAGCGGGCGCGGACGGGCTGCTCAGTGTGCTTGGCGCCCCGGAGGACTGGGTCGGTCCGGGCCCGCCACCGCTTCCGCCGATGATCGGTGGGGGGCCGTTCGGGGGCGGGGGCGGCGGCGGAGGAGGCGGCGGTGGTGGGGGAGGAGGCGGAGGAGGAGTAGGGAACGGGTGGACGTGCCCCGCGCTGAAGGAGCTGCACCTGCGCGGGTGCCAGCACCCGTCGCACTCGTCTTCTTTCCCCCACGCTGCTTCCTCGCCACATCACCCGCACCACCCCCCGCACTTGCACGTCCTGCACCACGTCCCGCACCACCACTTCTACCACGGCGGGCACCCGCACCCACACGGGCTCGGGTGGGTCGGGGGCGGGTATGGGTATGCGGGCGGGGGCGGGTATGGTGGGGGAGGGGGGGGAGGGGCGCAGGAGGGCGTGGGAAGGCTGGTGAGGATGGTGGATGCAAGGAATCCGGAGGTGCCGGGGGGTGGTGAGTGGTTTTTGTGTGTTTTGTGTTTTTGGTCTGCGGGGGTTTTCGTTATGTGGTTTGCGGGGGTGTTCTTCGGCGGCATGGCGCGTTTGTGGTTTTGTGGGGGGTGTTTTTTGGTGTGTGGCGCGTTTGTGTTTGTGGGTACGGGGTGCGCATGTGGGTGTACAGCGTCGGAGTTTCCTGCGTACCGCCCACTTCACTTCACTTCGACTTGTCCTTCGCTTCGACGGGTCCTTCGCTTTACGATCACATTCATTTACTTATACCATTCGCTGCACCGCCCACCGGGCTGGATTTCCTCATACGCTTCGTTCCTACTTCCTTCTCCCTTCTTCCTGCTTCTTTCCACCTCCGTCCCTCCTTTCCCTTCACTGCACTCTGACGGATCCTCCACTTCACGGCCACGTTCATATGCATATGACCTTCGCGCACCGAGCTGGATTCCCTCATACGCGCCTTCCCTCTCACATCCGTCCCCCATTCTCATATGTATATGACCCTTCGCGCGCACCGGGCTGGATTCCCTCATACGCTCCTTTCCTGTTTCCTGCTTCATTCCACCGCGTCCATTCTTGCCTTTCTTCACCCCGGACCTCTCTGCCTGAAAACTGACGCGCTACATCTCCTCGCAGGCCTCGCCAACTCAAGCGCCTGGACGGGCCCCGGCGCGCCCGCGCGCCTCGCGCGGCTCGAGCTCGACGCAGTGGACTGCGTACCGCTCGGCGCGGACGTGGTGAGCTGGTTGGAGGGAAGGGTGCGGGAGGTAAGGGTTGGATAAGCTAACCCTCCTCCGTCCTTGATTACATCTCATATCGGACACCTCCTCCGTTACATTTTGTATCGGGAGGAGGCGCTACTGCTATCTGGGGGCACCGCGCATGTACATACACGGCACCATGGGTCTTTCTGGTTATGCTCTTCTGGTTTCTGGTTTTTGGTTTCTATTCACTGCTTTGTATCCGCTATCCTCGGGCACTTTTACTTGAGTAATTATATACCTACCACCATGTACATTTCATATCGTCGTTTCGGCCTCGGTTTCGTTATGGTGTACTATTACCGTAGCTGTACGATGCATTACGACTTATGAACGCGGCTGACTTTGGATGGAGGCTCTGGCCATGGAGACGATTTGTGAAGCACTGAAAGCGAGTCCGCAATTGGCAATCCGATTTCCTTTTTCGGGTTCCAGCCTGGTTTTCCGCTCTAACCTCTGGAACTTGAACGACAATCGTGGTGTGGTGCGGATCGGACGGCAAGTTGATATCTCTGAAGATCATCGATCCAAGGGGAAAAATTGGCCCCTGCATTGGCGCGTTGTGGAATTTCGGCAGGACATTGGACTTGTGAATAACCTTGTAGGTGTAGGCGGTATTTAGAGTACATAGGATTCTATTTGCCTAGGAGCACAAATACGTCGTACGCGTGGGGATATACAAGGCGTATAAAGGGTATCACATTTTTCGAGATGGCGTCATTCCGTAGCAGACAACCATCCCGGAGAGAGCGTCTGTATCTCGCAATGGCAATCAGGAGTTCCCACGACGCAATGCAACCTCCCGCATCGCTTCCAGTTCTGGCCAGCCCGGTAAGCCAAAATAAGTGGGCAGACGATTCCACCGATCCTCGAGGGCCACTTTCAAGTTCAGGATCCCGGCCTCATAGCACGGGGGACAGAATTTGGCCTCCTCCCCGCCGTCAGGGTGGAACGGCCCCCCGGGCTTCCTCCATATATCTGCCCAGAAATCAAACAGTCTGAAGGGGAGCTTGGATTTGAAGATCCAGGAGCGCAGACTGCGGCGCAGGACAGGACAGCGCGTCGGTTCCATGCAGTCTTTGATCGGTTCGTGCAGGAAGCTGTGGACACGGATGGTAGCGTGAATGAGATTATGGCATCCCGCAAAGTACGTGCGGACGTGGTGTGCGTTTGCCCTTTCATCCAGCGCCGACATGAGATCCTCGAATTTACGGGTGCAGGTGTCGTAGTATGCCCAGGGGAGAAGCCAGAGTGCCCCGACTTCGTGAGCCGCGTTAACAAGGGCGAAGACGCGGGAGATCTTGGCTGCATCCGTTGGCCCATCGCTAGGAGGGTATTGTAAATGGTCGATCTTCGAGAGGCTGCCGATGTATTCCTCCACAGAAGGATGGTAAAACTCGGTCGACAGATGCGTCAATGCGCGACGATGGAGATACCCCACGTCGTATTTATGTGAGAGACGCAAGATTGCCAGCACGTCCGCGAAATATACGGGCTCCGGTGGAGGCATGAAGTAGCTAGAGTAGGTCGGGGGTTAGTACATGGTATAAGCAGCCAGACACCACTGGCACATGCCTCGAGTCAAAAATGGCGCGCAGAAACACATGGACATCGTCTGCTGCATCGTGCAGGACGACAACAGGGACCCCGTCGATGAACTCGCCTCCCTGGTTCTGTGGTGTCCCTGAATCGATCATGGCCGCGAATACCGTAGATCGGGCTTCAAGTTGCGACTTGGACACGCGAAAAATCTTCTTCTTGGCTCTTATGACGAGACTACCGTCCAAGAACCAGAGATCGTTGACACGAGTGTATTCTTCAGTCATTTTCAGGCGATTCAGACGGACTCGAGGCCAGTGCGGGGGCCGAGGATAAGTAAGGGTGAGATAAGATAGAGAGCCCACAAAATAGAGATTGCGCCTTTCGGCGTTCAAAAGACGAATCTGCTTCAGTTACGGCTGTTACGGTACTGGTAGTCAGGGGTCGTGACACGTGACCGCCGAATTGAAATTGTACAGTAATAGGCATTTGGGGGTGGGTTCACCTTTTATCAAAATCAAAATCCCACTTTAATTTAATATCATAATATTAGGGGCTCAATTCTTGGCTTGTCCGCTCGTCTTGTCCCAAATTAATTGAATTTTTGTTCCGAGCAAACAAATTTCAAACTCCACTAAGCCTGAGCATTTCCGGCGGCCCACAGGCTGGCCCTCTGCCTCACATTTCACTGAATTTGAGTTGCATCACAGAGCTGAAATGCATTATAGACAGCATGGGATCAGTTATGGGGAAAATTATCTTGTCAAGTTGCACTCAGTTTGTCCTCTCAACGCTTCCTGCTTGTTAACAAAGACCATATGATTTTCTCCGGGCAGATCTTTAGCCCAAGAACTTAGTTGGGAATATATCTATCATTTTTGCCGCTTGAGCAGCATGCTCGCTGTGGGGAACAGCAAGAGGTTGCACCACAAGGTGGGCGGAGTTTGAAGTTTTGTTTGTTTTGAGCAAATATTGAATTAATTTTTCGGGACGAGATGAGCGGACAAGTCAAGAATTGAGCACCCCTATTAAAGCTCACGCAGTGGCGTATCCCGCTTGAGGAAAGTTCAAGTGCTCACACATGATTATCCCAATGCTCAACCCACCTGCAGGTGGTGTAAGGGCAACCTTAAGCTCGGTGCAGGGCACAGAAACTAGCGGGGGAATCCAAAGTATTAATAACTACATGAGAATACAGGGATGGAAATACTACGCACCTAGCGGGGGAATCCAAAGAGAAGAAAGGATGAGGATTCCCACGCTAGGCGTGGACTTAAAAACTAAGCTAGCCAGTAGCACGTGTCCGGACTGATTGACAGATGATGGGCATGATGGGAGACCGTGGGAGGTGGCTGTCTGCCTCATGCGGACAGCCACAGTGATCGGATCAATCGGCAGTGGTCCTGGGCCTGGTCACAGGCTATATGCCAGTGTGAGCACTGGGGTTTGGCCTGTGGAGGATGGGGGTGGAGATGGGAGCTAGGGTGAAAAGGTGAGGTTCCCCTAACAGGTGGATCAAACAGAACCAGACCAGCATGCCAGTAGATAAGTAGCTATAGGCCGGTAGAATTACAATACACAATTATCACATTGGTCAGACGCAAATATTAGTATAGGTGTGACAACAAACTTAAATGCCGTGTCAGCAACGGCCTCTGGGTCGGCTAAACAGCGAGTAACCCGGCGAGAACCCCAACCAGGAGAAACCCGATAGACGCTAGTAGCTCGTGTGTTCCCCGAGCAGTAGGACCAGTTGTACGGCGTCCTCCCTAGGAGGCCGTATGTCGTAGGTCGGGATGCGAGGCGGAACCCGGAACAAGTCGAAGAGGGTGTGATATCCACTCAGGTACAAAACCCGAGGTGTGGATACAACCCGTAGTACGGTGCGAGGGAAGCGGGGCAGGGTGGAGACAATGCCTATGTCAAGCCAAGGTAGAAGCCTGAGATTAGACGAGGTAGAATCTACTGTACATGGAGATTCTACCGTGTTTATATAGGCTTCTAATAAATTAAAGCGATCACGGTCAATCGCGATCAGTTCCTGCAACGTAGTGTTAAGGAGCATTAATGCTGATGCTCCTGGACTCCTCTGTGTTGGTTTCCGTGGCGTTGGTGGACCTAGGAGACCCGACGTTCGGGTTTCCTAGTCCTAAGTGTCATCGTCTCCAGTGGTTCAAACCTCGATCGGGTTTGCAACCACTCCTGTACTCTGTTGTACTCTCCTGTGTCAGCCCTTGGTGCGTCCGGGGACTAGAATCCGTCTGTACAGGTTCCTAGTCCCTAACGTCTTCTGTATTCCATGGCGCAGACTCCCTGAGTCTGCGGCTTTAGAATCCGAGGCCGGGTTTCAACCGTGAGAAGGTCACGTGGTGGCGTCATGAGAGTCCCATGCCGCTAAGACGCGTCTGTATCCATACGGACGCGTCGCGCGAAAAAGTAGAACCCAGGCAATTCATGACATGCCGCCCCGATGCAGGAGCATTCTGATTCAATCATTTTTGGCTCTCCATTACTATAATATGAAATCATATATTAGTATTAATACAGATACAATATGGAGAGGAGGTAGATTCAGGGAATTAATACCCAGTAATATGATATGATATGAGTGTTAATATGATATGGGAGGCCTGTATTATTTGTATTATTTTCATATTATAAAAACTTCCAGGACCACTGATCCTGCCAAAGACCCAGGCAAAACAGTCTTTCTGACCTTTTCTGAGCAGTCCTGTCGCAATTCGATGCAAATCTTATTGCTCCAACACCGATCTAAACACTCAATCACAAGCACAGCATGGTTTCATTGAAGATATTATGAACCCGTGATGACAAGATCATCTGTCACTTCTTGTATCGCCACTTGACAGATGGGCCACAAGGAGGCGTTGTCTGTGACAAGTCCTGACAGGAATTGTCAATACTGTGCTGATATCTGGTTCTCTTCATCTGATTGGCCAGCAAAGTGATTGGAGACTTTGATGAAATCATTTTTGACTCTGATGGCATCATTCTCTGTGGGAGAGGTTATAGAAATTTGAACAGCAGTGAATAGTGTTAGCTGGAGAGCATTGGTTGGTTGCTGGAAGGTCATTCTCAGGCTATTGGATCCCAAATTTCTTCTTGCAAGCTGCACAGAGAATATTATGAATATATTAATAATATATCATATTATGTCAATATTGATATGCAGATAATACATATCAATACAGACAATGGAGCATAATATGATATTGATATTACCGCAATTGGCAGTACCTAAGGTGCAGATTGAAAAAGTTCTGTTTTAGGATGTTTTGGAAGAATTCCCGATATCTCAACGAGTTCTGCATCGATTCACATGAAACCTAGATAGAAATACTCAGCCAATTCATGCCAAATTAGTGATAGAAAGGAATTTGCAAAAATGATGTATATTCAGCAACATTGGTTTAATGGGCCATTTTGTGGATGAATGCAGTTACAAGCATCTAGACACATCCAAATGATGTCGATATTTGTCAGGTAAGGCTCTGATACATTCTGCAAGTTGTAATAGATTCAGATTTCCAAAGACCTCAGCAATGGATTCAAATTTCACAATATTTCCTGATTGCAGTGTATTGCTCATTGTCCTGATGTGTTTACAAGCATGATAGATTGAACTTGTGAGGATTACGACTCTATTACAAGTTTCAGGATGTATCAAAGCTTCACCTGACAAAAATCCACCTCATTTGGATGTGTCTAGATACTTGTAAACTGCATTCATCCACAAAATGGCCTATCAAACCAATGTTGCTGAATATACATCATTTTTGCAAATTCCTTTCTATCACTAATTCGGCATGAATTGGCTGAGTGTTTCTATCTAGGTTTCATGTGAATCGATGCAGAACTTGTTGAGATATCAGGAATTCTTCCAAAACATCCCAAAACAGAACTTTTTCAATCCGTGCCTTAGGTACTGCCAATTGCTGTAATATGATATGGCAAATCATATTAATATCATATTTTGGATAGCACTGTGTACCCTTCAGCACTTATGGTCTTGAGGTGCTCCCATAATTTGACCTGCAGAATAATTGAGCCCCAGTCAGCTGCAGTTTCACATTTGCAGTCTATATAACAAGGTACGGGTTAGTGTATGTAGATTATCTGTCTATGAGAGGCCACATTCGCAGAGAGTATGGGGAGAATTTATTGCCTCGCAATACATTTTTATTGTCATCCCTCCCTTATAACTGTGTAATTCCACTCTAACCTGGTCTAGTGGAGTCTGAGACCTGGAAGTTCTTCCTGTGCTGTACAAGAATAACCAAGAGCAAAGAGGAAGATGAGCATTTGAATGGGAAGGAGTGAGGAGTGTAGGCAGTGGACACAATCAACAGGTCAAAATGAATTGAACTCCACGGAATCAGCCAATTTTAAGGCCAAAAATTTCCCAAGACAAAAAGTTAAAGTCCAATTACAGAACCCCCAAGTCATGTAAGTTAAGTCCAAGTACCAAGATAACCGTAGATTATGTGTACCTCAAAATTCTGTGTTCAGAATCCGAACACAGAAATGGCCAAAAAATTACCCCCAAGACAAAAGTTGCCAAGGTTCTGGAGTGCTGAAAGCAAGCAGTTCCCGAGCACAGTGAAGTTGCAAGTGAAAGTGCAAGTGAAAAAGTTGAAAGAAAGTGAAAGTGAGAGAGAAATGAAGAAGTTGGAATTTAAAGAAGTTGACAAGGTGTCAAAAGTGAAAGTGAAAGTGACTCGCAGTCTGAGCACAGAAAGAGGCCCCAGGTGAAAAGGGAATGCACAATTGGTGTCAAATATCCTCAGAATATCAAAAGATGTCCTAGAAAGCAAGTGGGCTGGACCTGCAGAAAATTTCATGCACAGGAGCGACTCTTACTTCTCTGTATCATTCCAATTTCTTGCATGACACCTCACAGGGTGGGGAAGTCTTGGGTACTGATGAGTGGAGTAATGTACCTTGTGCAGCAGGGTGTCTCGGCTATGCAGTTACGTACTTCCCACCTTGTATGAAAAATTCGGAGAATCACAGGTTTTATACCGTATTGTCTCATAAGGTGTAGGGTAGCAAAGGGGATAGGTTTTATGAAAGTTGTGGTGAAGTGATGTTCTAGTTTTGGAACAAAGCAGCTCAGAAGTGAAATCATTAAAAAAAAACCGGAAATTGCCGCAAACAATCATTTTCTAGATGCCGAAGGCCAGAACACTTTGAAGGTGTGCTCCTGAGAGCATTGATGGACAAAATGCCACCATCTAAGGGGGATCATCATATGATTGTACTTCTTACCTATGAATTTGGTTGATTTTATTAAGAACCTTGGAAAGACCACCAGAATGATATATCTGTGAGAACATGTAAGTCTCGGTCGTGTAAGGGCAACCTTAAGCTCAGCGCGGGGCGCAGAAACTAGTGGGGGAATCCGAAGAATAAATATAGGTACTAGAATACAGGAGCGGGAATACTACGCACCTAGCAGGGGAATCCAAAGAGAAGAAAGGATGAGGATTCCCATGCTAGGCGAAACCTTATATACTAAATGGTAACTACCCAGTAGCACATGTCCGGAGGTATCTACAGTGATCAGCTCGGGGTGGGGCATGGAAACTAGTGGGGGGATCTGAAGTATAAATATGGGTACTATAATACAGGAGTGGGAATACTACGCACCTAGTGGGGGAATCCGAAGAGAAGAAAGGATGAGGATTCCCACACTAGGCGAAACCTTATATACTAAATGGTAACTACCCAGTAGCACATGTCCGGAGGTATCTACAGTGATCCCTGGCACATGTAGCACGTCCCAGCGAGAAAGGGTGGACGGGGAGTTATCCGGAGAGATGTCTGGAGAAGCCGGAAAGCCTGGAAAGCCCGGAAAGCCCGGAAAAGCTGGAAAGCCTGGAGAGGCGGAAGCCAGGGGAACATCCAAAGCGGGGGTTCCCCTGACACATGCAGACTGGCGACGGCTGCCAATGACTTGTCAATCATTTTTTCAAAATTATTCAAGCAAAGTTATCAATTTTGATCGACAACTGTTGACACAATATCAAGTGCCACACGCAGCGCAAAGGATATATGGGTTTAGGCAGGGAAAAGCACAGAAATCTGTGAATTGTGCAGGCGGACGGCAGGAGAGGGAGCAGAAAAGGAGTTAAGCCTTATGGAGAAAGCAGCCAACATGAGCAAACTGATGGGCACCGCCGAATGAGCAAAATCTTAAAGAACAGTTAATATGGAATACAGATGTGTATACTGAACTTGGTCGGTTTCACCAAGCCAAAGCTTCAATGCAGACAGCCAAGATATCACACAGCATTTAGAATAGCCATTGTATGAGGTTGTCCTGCAAGACCCACCTTTCATTTGGTTATAATGAGCCTGAATCTCAACATATACTTCCATCAGTCGATTCAGGCAATGGTGCGTGAATTATGCTTCCCTTGACCAAATGTTCACCTGAAGAGCTCCAGGAAACTTGGGGACTACCTCTACCATTCAAGACTTATTTCTGGCCGATGAACTACCACTTCCAGGCACATTCAAATTTGTAATCAATGTTCAGCTGTCTGATTCTGTTGTCTGTGTTGTCAGCGGTATATGACCAGCTTTGAATCAGAGGTCCTGAGATTGAAGTAGATACTCAATGAACCACATTTGCAGCTTGTCCACCAAAATATATCTGACCAGATTCTATCCAATTGTTTTTCGTTATTTCAGTAAATCCAATATCTGTTAAACTGGTCTTTACAATTGTGACTACAACACATCAAACAGAAAACATGCCTGACCTCAATCTGGATTCCTACTGAACTGGTCTGCTGCACCGTTCAGTCACGGTTGGCATAACCATCAGATACCTCATTAAGTGCATTTTGCACGATTGCAGTCGACTTGCGCAGCTCAATTTCATCAGCTTTTCGAATGTCAAGCTCTTCATACCTCGGTTAGGTTCCATGCATGCTGTGTCGGAAAAAGCCTATTTATCTCGCAACGGATTGACACGACTTGAGACCTTGCACCGGCTTGAGACGGCTTGGAAGTCGCTGCAGGGCATCTTGGGAGATTTTGCAAGCCGTCTCAAGTCACCCAAGGCTCCGGGGAGCCTTGGAATCCCTTGAGATGGCTAGGTCGTATCATTGCTAAATCCAGGCTAGTATCGCCTGAGAGCCGACAGCGGAACAGAAGTTTAAAGCTGACCTATTGCAAGAGGGCCATTATCAGCCAAATAAATCACAGAATCGAACCGTGAAACTGGGGTTATTTCCAAGTTGCCGAGAGGTGTGGAGCTGGGTGGAGCATTAACCCAGTGGCCTGAGCAAGGTACATAACTCTGTTCATGCCCTTCGAAATTTTACTACATACATGTGCACCTTGAACCACTATTAATATCAGTAAGTAATGCAACTCTCCTTACTCTTACTGACTTACCACACTACTACTTGCTTACTTCCCTAAATCTGTTCTGTGATGTTCCTTCAATTGGAGTATTGAAGAGAGAGAGAGAGAGAGGTAGAAGTTTTTTCATCGGCTCCTGCCTACACCGCTTGCAACAGCTTCGATGGAGGCCAAGGTTCTCTGACATTCCGGAACCTTGGAATTGCTTGCCGTAACCTAAATCATGCGCTACAAGTGACGTAGTGGCATATGACCTTGATGCGCCGCTGCGCGATAAACCACCACAATCAGAATCGGCTTTCTGCGATTCTGAGGTTCCACTCGCCTCAACCGCCCTGTACTCTACACCCAAGCAATATACTCGCTCCTGCCTCTCGTCCTGCAGCGAAACGGAACGACTTGGTTGGGGTTGTCGTTGCCCCTATCCAGTCAACGGTGTCGAATCCGAGCCCTACGCTCACATATCTGCCCTCGAGCACTCTCTGTCTCCTTCTATCTCCTACCTAACGACGCCGTAGTCGTGCCTGAGCTCAAGTCCTCGAAATTTGAGCTCTTGACACTGTCGCTGAGCCCCTATCACTTGTCGTGAGGAAAAGTCAAAATACTGTACGACCTACGAGGCTGAATCCTCTATCTTTTACCACCCCCCCCCCCCCCCCCCCCCGTCTGTAAGCTTTCCCTGCTCTGCCTCCCCAAATGTCTCGCCAGCTGAACATCACTGAGGACACTCGTGACGCCGACAATCACGCGGTCTCGCTTGGTCCGACCGAGGACGGGGACGACGACCTCGATTACGGCGATGGCATTGACCTGGATGTCGCCATCACCGACACCGCACCTGACGACCGTGGGGGCGACGACGACTACGAGGACGCCCCGCTCCGCGAGATCCTCCATCAGTCCACCCCCGGCCCCCTGCCCTAGCAACGACCGATCGATGGTCGGCCAGACCCCTGTCTCCCTACAACAACGTCCTCCACACCGCCAATGTCGACGCTGTGATGGGTACGGATGGTGGTGCGACGACGTCTGGTCGGAAGAAGAGAACACGGTCGGTCACCAGACCTGTCCGTGGCCAGCATGGGCGACGAGGGTAAGCAGTCGAAGCGTCCTACGGTGGCCTCTGCGCTCGCGCGCATCACTGAGGTGCGGGCCGAGATCGAGACCCTCATCGCCAACCTCGCGGTTGCAAGTTCAGCAGCAGTCAGAGCACTGCTGCAGAGGCCCGTGTGCGAATTGATACCCTGAAGGCCAAGCTCGAGCGCCAGGACAGGGACATTGTTACTCTGCGACAGGAAGTCGACAGCTTGCGCCGCGCTAACGAGCAGCTGAACATCGCTGACACGGGGCAGCGAGTCTGACGAGGACATCGAGATAATCATGTCAGCCCCCCAAATGCAGAGCCCCATCTCCTCCCCCCGCCGCCAGCAATAAGCGACAACGCCAGACGGTCCAACCAGAGGAGAATGCAGGTGACTCACTGCCCGACACCCGTAAAATCTCCCTCCAAGACCGCATCTCGGCAGCACCGTCAGCCAGCCTTCCTCTGCCGCGTACTGGTCCTCTGTCAGCGCATGCTTGTCGGTCTGATGGTCTCACCTCGCCGCCCAAACACTATGCACTCCCTTCGGCTGCTGGCCCGAGCCGTCCTCCGGGAATGACGCCAGAACAGCCGCTTCCACATCAGCAAATGCTGCTCATGGAGGCAGCAGAGACCAGGCTGGTCACGGCCGCAGACCTGAAGCTGGGCTGTTGCGAGGACCCGGTGGCCGAGGACGTGGCGGTGGCAAAGGGGGGTAAAGGCAGAAGTCACGGTGACAATCATCACATCAACCTTCCTCCTCCGTCGTACCACCCCTCAAATCGCGCCGAGGTCGAGGTCGGCCCGATTATGTGGGGAGGGCGCTCGCGCGACACCTTCATTCACTTCTGCGATAGGATTAACACTACAATCCACGGCCCCGCTCCCTACCCCGTCTACGTCAGCCCACCTAACGATCTCGACTTTGTCATCGCTCGCTTCGCGGCTCGCGACGCCGCAGTGCGCCTTGCTGAGGCGTGGAACATGTGGTGCCGCGACACCCAATACGAGCACACGAGCGCGAATCTTCTCGACTGACGTGTTGGGGTGGGCAGTGATTCTTCCTCAGACGTCCCTCCTTCTGCATCGAATCTCGACGTTCCCTCTATATCCGGTCCCCTGTACCCTCCTTCTAATGCTACTGAATCCTATAATACTACAAGCTCCGATACCCTGGATAACAGTTATTCTACCGTAACGGAAGAAATGGTTGACGTTGATTCCAATACTACTCTTTAACTTCAAACGGACGTCAGATATCTATAAGATGTTGGAATGTCGACGGACGCCTCGCCGCGAATCTCTCTCACCCGCCTTTCTATCACAACTAAACAACTACGACATTAATTTATTCCAGGAAACCCATCTACTACCGAGCCAAGAGCTCACACTACCGCTACCTCCTGGGTACGACGTCTTCGCTGTTGCACGCGAACCCTCTGCCGCGACCTTCAATAAGGTGTGGGGAGGAGTGCTTGCCATCGCACGCAAAGACCTGAATGCCCAATGGGATCAGCCACTATCTGGTCCTGACTTGCTGGTTCTCAAGGTCGGATCGCTCTGCCTCTTTAATGCCTACATACTCCCGCACGGTTCACCATGGGAGCAGTGGTCACCTATTCCGCCTATTGATAAGTTACAGCAATCAATAGCTGTTGCACGCTTGCGCGGCGATACCGTGTGTGTCATTCACTGCATTCAGGCCCCTGATCGGCAGAGGCTGCCGAGCTTTGCCGCCATCTGTCGCGCTGTGCATACCCTACGCGACGGGGTCTGCCGCGGAGGCTGTGCCGCGCGCTGCCGCCATCGGCCGAGGCGCGGGCGGCCAACCTCTGCCGCCCACTGGCCGCCTCTCCTTCCAGCCACGGCGCCTTTGCCATCATTCATTTACTCTTGGATCTTCGCCATTTGAGCCTCCTGGCCACTACTCCCAAGAAAAATATAGCTCCCAAGCGCATGGGAATTATTTCTTGGCATGAGAATTGTCTCACCAGCTGATTTCCTAGTGGTCAATGCTTATTTGAAATGGTGCACTGGCCGGAGGTGGCCATGTTGGGTCGGTATTTCTCTCTTGCTGACCAGTGGCTCGAGTTGTTCATGGTGGGTCCATGGTTGCAACACAGGATCTATCCTGATCAATCGCGCTGGCTGCTGTCTCGCCGCCGTCGGCTGTGTTGCAGTGACGTTATGATTTCACACGGTCGGCAAACACGCCGCAAGGACCCAGATGTGATTCATGTGAATTCTCCAAGACAATTCTGAGTTCCCGAGCGGGCTCGGGGATTGTTCGCAGGGAGGCCGATCGCGGCAGGCCATGTCTGACCTCGGGTCTGCCCCCCTCTGCCGCGGCGCGGCGGACACACCCTCTGCCGCCTAAGGGCCTGAATGCAGTGATTGGCGACCTCAACGGGCGAACAAGCTGTAGACGCGTCTCTCCCCATGCGCACCCTCCTCGCTTCTCACTAGATGATAAGGTCAACACTCAAGGGCGTGCAATACTGCGATTAGCTGCAGACCATAACCTTCGCATACTGAACGGCGACTCGTGCTTCGGCGACTGCTCATGGGGTTGGACTTTCTCCCAGAAGCGTGTCTCAAAGAATGGAAATGTACGATGGTGCATGTCTGTCATTGACTACGCCCTCTGCGATCCAGCCGCCTGTGCAATGGTCGAGAACTTCGAGGTGCTGCCCGTCGGTCCATGGTCTGATCATGCACCACTTGTGCTGAAGATGCTGGTACCGGACACCCCGCCGCCTGCAGACCCAGGAGCAGGATACCTGTGGGAGAAACTTCGAGAGTCGAAAGAGAGAGCGGCACATCTTGACGTGCTCCTACGCGAGACCCTGAAGTCTAAAAAATCGCCGGCAGAGAAGCAAGCGATGTTCTATGGTCCTATCTGTGATGCCGTAGGCCGGACAGGTGTACAGGTTTACACTGACGGCTCATGCTTCAACAATGGCACACCCCATGCCCGCGCTGGAGCGGGTGTCTACTCCGGTCCTGGAAACAAAAATAATGCCTCGCTCCGAGTTCCTGGAGAACAATCTAACAATTGTGGGGAACTCTTCGCGATTCTATATTCCTTGTCGTCGGCAGAGCCGGACAAGAGTCTTACAATCTATTCTGACTCGCAACATTCTATTCGCTCGATCATCTATTGGGCTCCAAACCGTGCTGAGGCTGGTTGGAACTGTGCTAATGCAGACATCCTGCAGGATATTGTGTCATGGATAAAATTCCGCACTGCACCGCTGCGATTCATATATGTGAAGGCTCATGCGGGCAACTCCCACAATGAAGCAGCGGATGCGGCGGCCAAGGCCGGCGCGGATCTCCCCCTGGCTCCTGTCTATATACCACATCGGGCAGCAGTCCCCCCCCTCCGAGAATCTGCATCTTCCATGCCAAAGGTCACCTGCGACATCTCCGAGTCCTCGTCTCCGGACCAGCCCGCAACGTCTCACGTTGCCGCACAACCCGCACTGGATCCTCATCACTATGCACCGCATCATGGGCGTGCCCTCCATCGCCAACTCCAAAGGTCAAACCTGGACCGTCTGACGGCGGCGTCGTCTAACTCTGCTGCTTTTTGGAAAGTCTACAGGAGTATGGCTGATCCGAAGCCACGAGCTCCGGCGGTCTCCCTTGCCGATCTTGCTGAGTGTTTTGAGAAATGGATGAACGCTCAAGACCCTGCTCCCAAGGAATTTAATGCTGAGTATAAGCGTGCAGTGGAGGAGTACGCAGGAAGCATTCCTACCCCGTCTGGTGTTCCTGAATCCGGTGATCGGACCTTCAGCGAACCAGTTACTGTGGATGACATTGAGTGGGCCAAGGACCACCTGAGGAGCCACTACAATACGGCCACTGGGATTGACAGGGTTCACTATCGTGAAATCATGGCAATTGAGAACGATGTTCTCTGTAGGCTCATCAATGAGTGTGTGGACAATAACGATGCACCGTTGGTATGGTTCACAACTGTTATCGCGGCGATCCCGAAGAAAGATAAACCGCTATCTGAAGCGGACAGCTACCGGACAGTGGGCCTTGAAAGCTGCTTTCTAAAGCTTGTTTGCTTGCTGATTCACAAGCGCATCTACTCCTGGGCTGAAGAGCGGGGCATCATCCCTCCTTCCCAGAATGGCTTTCGTGAAGGATACCACACTAACAACAATGGATTTGTCCTGCGGTGCATGGTTGAGCGCGCGCGTGCAGAGGGACGCACCTTATGGGTTGCATTCCTCGACATCACAAACGCGTTTCCGTCTACTAACCGGGACATGCTATGGCTAAAGCTCTACAAGATGGGAATCTGTGGCAAGCTGTTTGACTGGATGCGCATGCTGTACGGTCGCATGGAGTATACTGTGGCAATGGATGGTGCACACTCCGACGTCTTCCACTCCAATATTGGTGTCTTGATCGGTGATCCGGTCTCCTCAACATTCTGGGACCTGTTCTTTGCCGACTTCAAATTGCACCCCGACCCGGACGACGTTCTGCTCTTCAATGTCGTTATGTCGCATCTAGAGCACGCAGATGACATGGCAATTGTCTCGTATACTCCGGAGGGACTGCAACGCCACTTGAACACCTTTGCCCATTGGTGTGGCGACAACTTCTTGCAGGCCAACGCACAAAAATCCTGGGTAATGGTCTTTGGCCCACTCCCGAAGGATGCTCCTATCTTCACGCTGAATGGCAGAGTGGTTGGATACAAAGACCACTTTTGTTATGTTGGTGTTACCTTCCAATCCACGGCACGCAATATCTTCTCTGCTCATTATACTGCTAAGGCCTCTACGGCGCGCAAAACTGGGCATTCGGTTCTGGGAATCGAAGCCTATATTGGAGATATACCCCCCAAGGAAGGTCGGCTCTTGTACATGGCATGCATCGACCCACATCTCATCAGTGGCGCTGACATGATCGTTGACGTTGACGATGCTGCTCTGGCTCTACTAGAGAAGGTGCAGACAATGTTCCTGAGACGGCTACTGGGCCTGGGGCCCAACTCAATGCGCGCGCCTCTATTCACCGAGCTTGGTCTACTTCCTATACAGTACCGGCGCTTAATTCTCGCTCTCCGATATCTGGGTTACCTTGCCGCACTACCACCCACTCACTATGCGCATTTAGCGCTGGAAGACTCCTATAGTCTCTACAAAGCGGGAGGACAGGGCTACTGGATGGACTTGGTGTATGCGCTCGGTAAACTCCCCAACCCTGTCGCGTTGCCTGCCCTCCCTGCCTTGACACCCGACGCGTGCACGGTGCTCGGAAAAGCTGTATACATTTCGGCTATGAAATATCTGGAGGGTGAAATATTAAATTCGACGCGTCTCTACCTACTACATGGGCGGAAAGAGCCTCTCGAGGATGAAGCGCCGAAGCGAATCACCATCGTCCTCCGGCACTACCTCACTCTTGTGATTAACAATGCCCATCGGAGAGCGCTTACTCGCCTCTTGCTCAGCCAACACCCTCTGGCCGTTGAGCGCATGCGCTACAGAAGCCGCTACCACCGCTTTGACATACCGCGTGAACAGCGCCTATGCAGATTCGGATGTCATCAGGTGGAAACCGTGGAACATGCGATGCTCCAATGCACTGCGAACCCGAGCTGGAAGAACGGCGTCATCAGTTTGTGGTGAAGGTTGCGGCGACAGAACCTCGTCTTCATGCGGTCACACCTGGCAATGCCACAGCGGTGCTGCGTGCGCTGATATTCCGCCGCGACACTGTGTGCCAGGTCGCGAAATTTGCCCATCAAGTTTTCCAGTTGTTCGACAACACGCCGATGGTTTGGCCGGATGTGCAAGGTTAATAGGTACTGTAATAACCTCTTATGGCTAGGTGACTTCTACTGGCTGTGGTTGCTGTCCCGAAGATCTACAGCCTTCGGGGCGAGCTCGTCGACGGGAGAGCAACTACGGTGTAGCACAGTATATTCTAAAAGGCCGATGTACTGTACGCTACAACCCGGCACGTTCCGAAAGGGAATTTATCCTGAGTCTTATCCTTGAGACGGCTTGGAACTCATTGGAACCCAAGGCAAGACAAATAGGATTTTTCCGACATGCGCCTCACCTGATTGACATGCAACAGGTGTCTAAAAATCGAGGAACACCAGCGTGAGCAGTGCAACGAGAATAGTGGTTCGTTGTACCACTGCTGCTGGCCCCTGGTCTCCCAGAAAAAGAAGGAATCATCCATTCAAATTGGCAGTCTGTCAGAACAGGAAACATTAGTCTACTAGCATGGCGTGGAACCGATGGCAGCGGAGAGCACACCGAGAAGGCTGCAAGAAAGCGGGTGGCGGGGGTGAGATCATGGTAGGCAAGAAGCAGTCGGCGCACCAACCAGGATGACGGAATCAATCAGATGGCTCGCCCGAATTAGGGTTTACGATGAACTTGCACCATGTTCTGATGAACTAGCATGCTCTTGATGGGTTCTGACATGATCTGACGAACTTGTGTTCGCTTAGCTGCTTACGACGAGCTTGTGCCATCAAAATACGAACTCGCACATCCGACGCAGTGACAAAGGTCTATATAACTCTTTGGGCAGTGTAGGGAATGCTTAGCTATGGGAGTGTGCGGACAGATGGAATTTTGGTTGTGTTGGTGTCTTTTTTGTGGGCAGCTATAATTAATCCTTTTCGTGTGAAGACCATGTCGAATTCTGAAGTGTAACAAGAGGTTGGTCGGCCGCTTTGCGGCCTCCCACCCCTTCCAAAGATTCAAAATAACAGGTGTTTGCAAGGTGTTTGCGTAGAGCGCCCCGGCTCATGACCGAAGTCTATTTGAAAGAAAAGAAATTTGGTACCTGCTGTGAGAGAATCCACAACTTCGACGACAAACAACCAAATTGGGAGTGTCAAAGGCTTCAGGCAGACATCCATAATTTTATAAAGAGAGATAAAATTACACCTGTCTGCAACCTGGCTGAAACTTTTAGGTTTATTATAAAGCCACTGACAGTGCATGCATTGCAAGCTGTATTTTACAGCTCTGAGTGCAGACCAGACTCGAGCAAGACAATATATATGTGAATGTTCTGGTCTTTGTCAGGTTGCAGTCAAGTTCAAACTTTTTCTCCCTATTGTAGTCCATCCTCAGCAAAATGGATGAAATAGCAAGTAAATTCAAGGCATTGGCACCGGTGAAAGCGCCTTGGAAAGTTTAATGCTGACATTCAGGTACCAAATCAGCGCAAGAATTTAACCGAAGTCGCTGCGCGTGCGCGTGCCTATAAGAATGTACTTGGAATGTACACAATTCCAGTGATCAGCCCTCGTGAACCGGCGCTTGAATGAGCGTGTAAGCGGAGTTTGACTTTGTGTACACTTTTATAGGCGCACACGGCGCCAACTTACGTTTATGTATGTCGTACTCAAGGCGCTGGACGGGCACTTGCAAAAGACCGGGTTAAAATAGAGCTCGCCGCGGCAACCTTTGTTCTGGGGTGGTGGAAGGCATCTGTCAAAGTTGGTGCTAGTACAAAGTGTGTTTGAAGGGTGACATCGCATGCCGCCAATGCCGAAAGATTGCTTGCCGGTGCCTGCGAGAAAGAGGATTCGGAAACCGGGCGGCCAGTTGCCATGGTGATCCGGAATCAGCGGAGATGAGCGGAGCTTAAAAAGCTTCAGACGGACGGACAGGCTTAATTTTATAAAGAGGGAGATGTCAATGAAATAGATGAATGGATTTTTGCATTACGCAAAAACCATACAAATACAAAGCACTTTTGACAAGGCTAAAACAGTTGATACACTGAAGATGCAGATAAGAGAAGAATGAAAGTAAGCTGCACGCAGATAATAACATTCCAGCTCCGAGATATTTCAACCTTGTCGAAAGGGTGGAATAGACAGGTACTGGCCACTGAAGATGTGGTAAGAGAGATACGGGCGTATAGACTATTGCTAAGCGCACCATCACTGGCTCCCTCATTAGATCTTGTGAGTTGAGCCTCCGAGTCCGGAGGACTTTCGTCTTCAAGACATAATCCTACTTTAATCGCCAAATCGCAAGGGTCCCGAACCGCATCTGACGCAGCTGCATCAGCTGTCATTCCCTCGAATTCTGCATCTTCGACCTCTTGGACGTGAACGCCAAAGGACTCTGTGCCGGAGAATGGACCAGAGAGCTCGACAGATTTTTGTTGCAGTGCACCATGATCCTCGCCGCCAGACACTACTTTAAATTCAATATCATCGTCGTCTGCAGTTTTTCGCACTGAATGAAGGTCAGATAGAACAAGCTGCGTGACTTTGGACTCACAATGAAGCAATTGGACATCCCGCCGGCAAGCCAGTTGGAAGAGCGGATACCCAAGGTGCATGCCCACGTCCTGGCTATCGGGATCAAAGCCCCTAGCTTCGTGAAACGGGCGAATTCCAGCGTAGACACTACTGTTCCAAAATCGTCCCCAGACTTCCACGGAGGTGCAAATATCTGGGAAACCGTAGTATCTAGCCATCTTTATGCTCAACGGTTCCCTGCCTGAGGAGTCGAGGGACCAGTACGCTGGGCAGTCGGGAACCACAAAACATGCTGGCATATCTGTTTCAAGCTTGGCAAAAGGACAAAAGCAGAGATAGCCTGGACGTAAATTTTCGATCGGGCCCAACAGCTGCAGACAGCATTCCATAGCGTAGATTAGGACTGCGCAAATGATCACTGAATTGCTGACTATGATGACAAGGTGACACTCACCATAATCTTCAAGGTTCGACTTGATATCAAGGGAGTTGAAAATGTGGCAGGCCTGTGCGAGCCAACCCTCGCAGACATCATTGTAGTATACCCGCCGCCGATATTCCTCCACAACGCAAGCAGAATTCACACTAATTTGATTATCAACAGGCGACCAAGGGAATGGGAAAGCGCACCGAATCCACCCATTTTCCAGAATTGAGGTTCCTTCCTCAAATGCTATCCTGGAAACTCGGATGAGATGACAGCGAGGAAGACCATAATTGAACCCACGAAAACCAATGATCTTGGATGACTGGGTCCTCCGTCAACCAGCCATCATCAATCACCTTGAAATTTGGCGAAAATGCAACTTCGAACGACTTGTTGAACTCCGATCCCGAAGCATGACAGATGGATCCCAGTTTGATTGGCGTATTCGTCGGAGCTGTGAAGTTGCGGTCCCTGGAGAGATGCCGGTCGCAAATGTAGTGATAGTCTTTCAGTGACAATGAACTGATTATTTCAGACATCGGTGGCAGTGTCAAGAGGGAGGTGCTGGATGGTTGAAAATCACTGTGATAGTAGTCAAGTGCGGTAGTCCAGGATTCAGGCGGTGTGAGCTCGATGCTGAGAACTCCTGTCGAGATCCGTATCCACGCGGTGTATTCAGACCAGTGCTGCAGCCGTCCATTAGACGTATTAATCTTGCTGTGAGGACTGGATTACCGGATCTCTGCCGCCAACGGATGATATATATTGACTGGCGGCCTGAAAGGGGTAAGTAACTTCGTGGGCAAAGCAATGGATAGTCATACGCTTAGCTGTGCATCCTGGGAATCTTTAGGGGCGATAAACAGAAATAAATGTCGACCTTACGAGGGACACCCAGAAAAGTACTTGGGAGACATGCGAATCGTCATATTGTTGCCAAAAGTCGAGGTGCGGGACTAAATCTACTCAAGGATCATTGCATCGGATACCTTTTCACGGCGTATGAATCGGTACCGTCGTGGAATATCACAGCGTACAAGGTGCCTGTGTTCGCTATACCGTAAAGTTGTAGAATATTCGGGTGTCTTGGGCATAGCCCATTAAATTCAGTGGTGAAGCTGTGAGTTTTCTCACCGAAGATTCGAATATTGTATTATCTCTGTCCGCCATCGCTGTGAAAGTAATGAGTCGCGGAGCAATTTGATTGACTCTGAAATGCACTTCTTCAGCATTATAGCCCTGGTAAATTATTGCCATCATGCAGGTGTTGGAACCATGGATCCGGGCAGAATAAACCTTCCTCTCGGAACTCTTTACTCTGCGACGACGAGTCGTAATGGATCCGGCCTTTTGCCGTACTTCATGGCGCAAATCGAGATCTCCCATGGGAATCATTCGAAAATCTGGCAATTCATAATCAGTCTGATGGTAGAGCGAAGCATCCTATAAGCACTAGGCGGTGCGCTGTGAGTTGCCTGAATGATATTCGTGAAAGTGCCACCCATGACTGTGAACTGCTTTGATCGCGAGAAGAAAGCGCTGGCGTATCTAAGACATAGGATTCTGCGGGTGAGCGACAAATACGGCACGCACTGGGCTGGAGGTGAGCCATGTTCAGATTCACCGGCGACTTGGGGCGCTGGCTGAGGCTCCTCGCACATGGATGGCGGTGGTAAGAGACAGAGAGATTAAGCGCTCAAGCGATGCGCGTGGGAGGGCTATGTCCTATGTGCCGCAAAGCTGTATGATGTTGCCACCACATCACAACATGAAAGCTGTCGAGACCAAAATTAGAATACTAGAAGCAAATGATATCGATCCTTGAACCTGTGATGCTTAGTAGCAATTGCGTTCCAGGCGTAATAGGTAAAGAGAGGGAAGAGAGAAGGGTGGGATCCGAGGGCGGGCACCGCACCTGGATGGCGTCGCAGCATGAGACAATAAATTGAAAAATACCCTGTCACCGGGGGCGTAAAATATACACCGCGTGTGGGCTGATCTCAGTCAGAAGTTTAACATAGGCCCATCCCTCTCCGCACCCGCACCCCACCACGCTCTTGTATATGATCAGAAAGAAGGCAGTGGTTACACAACTGAAATTAACCAACAATCAGATGAAGCAAGAATACAGTGACTCAGAAACTCAAGAGATGTACAGTTTTCAAGCACTAAGAAGAAGGCAAGACTCACAGAAGCAGCTGGCCATGTATACTGCAATTTGTGTCCATCTATCTATGCTATCTCAATATCTGCATGTCTATGAGATCCAAGTTAGGGCCGAATTCTGAGTTAAAGCCGGCTCGGAGCAGATTCTGAGATGGTCCCACACCAGGGAAAGCAATCTCTTGACCTAGGTCAAGAGGGTAAACAATAGTAGTTGATTCAGTAGACAAAAAAGAAGAATATACTTGATGTCTTGATGTAGTATGAAACCGACCCCAAAAGAGCAAGTGTCAAACACCCTATTGGGAATAGATTTTACTCTTAGTGTTAGCAAAGTACAAAAAAACTCAAGCCCTTGGATAGAACTGAAGCGAATGTAGAACTTGAGTTCGGCGTTCGCGGAATCTTAAGTACTGTACATGCAGAAACTGGACTGAAATTGCAGCTCAAGTTTGCGGATCTTAAGTCGTTGCAATATCTTAAGTTTACCAAGACTTAACTTTCAAAGAATAATAGGTTATGGTATGCATATAATGCGGCTCTATCCTACGTAGCCATGATTTGAGTTCTCTATCACTTAAGTCCTCTGGTGGTCTGGACCGCCTGGAACTTAAGATGAGCTAATAAAGTATTTGCTCCAGCAACCCCACCTCATCCGCCGATGCCCTGGTCTCCATGCCCCATCCACCTGATAATACCACAAATCGCCTCTAAGTAGAGGGTAACTTGGGGGGGGGAAGTTACCCTCTACTTATAGGCAAACTGCGTGTGCCACAGAAATGCCATGGCTGGGCTGCCATGGCGGCCATCCATTGGGTGGCCAGGGAGAAAAATGGGATTTTGGCCACCTGTGCCACTGATTTTGAAGGGTTTTGGCAGGGGGTCAGTAAAGCGTGATTTTGTGACAAAATAGTGCCATAGCTGCCACCAAACCTTTAGACCCGGATCAGTTCCAAAAATGTGACCTAATTAGTGCCATGTATGCCACGGGTCAATTTTAGCAGGGTCAGTAAATTTTGTGACCGGGTTAAATAGCCACCCGTGCCACAGGTCAATTTTAGCAGGATCAGTAAATTTGTGACTGGGTTAAATAGCCACCTGTGCCACGGGTCGGTTTTAGCAGGATCAGTAAATTTTGTGACCGGGTTAAATAGCCACGTATGCCACGGGTCAATTTTAGCAGGATCAGTAAATTTGTGACCAGGTTGATTAGCCACGCGTGCCACAGGTTGATTTTAGCAGGGTTAGTAAATTTGTGACCGGGTTGATTAGCCATGCCTGCCATGGGTCAATTTTTGACAGAATCAGGAAATTGGGGACCAGGCTGAATCGGTGCCACCGGTGACATAAAAAGGGATTTGGTAATTTTGAAAGGGACATAGTAAAGACTCTGCCTGTCTGCCATCTCTGCCAGCTATCTACCTATCCTCCCTGTTTGTCCAAGGCTAGCAATGCAACTCCCTCTATCACCTCCCCGAGTTCCTCTCCCCGGGCATCCTCACCCTCATCGTCGTCACTGGAACCATTTCCATCAAGCCAACCGTTTTCAGAACCCTCATCCTCACTTGCAAGGTCCATGTCAACATTCATGGCACCTGACACGGATGCTGTCGAGGCAGGATGCGACTCCCGGGAGACGGTTGGTATCACATCAGTCTCGGGGGAAGGTGAGGCAGAGGTGGGGTCAGCCCGCTCCCCAGGTGTCAGGTCTGCAGTAAAGCGGCTTCCAAGTTTCTGGCGGATAGTATAGAAACGCTTCATATGAATCTCGTCATATCGTCCACGTTGCTGGCGGTATTTTCCAATGAAAAATGCGAGGGTAGGGTCTTCTGGCAGAATCTCGGCCTCCTTTCCCAGCAAAAACTTCCTCTCATCCTTCATATAGGTCACAACACGTCGGATTTCGATGTCAAGTCGCTGAATCTCCTCCTTCGCTCGCTTGAGTTTGTGATAGCTGTCCAGAAGCTGGCGAGCAGCTGGGTCTGCCCATGCCCTGATTGTGGCGTTGCCAGTGGGGTCCCGAAGAATGTCAAAGTCTGCAAGAAATGCGTAGTCAATGACTTCCTCCCACAACAAGTGTTGCCTTGGAGGGTCCAAGGCCGATGCAGCCGAATTGTAGCGCTGGAGGGCACTCCGGATTGCTTTGGATCGAACCTGGAGGGCCTTGGCAATGTGTTTTCGCACTTTGTATCCTGGAAGGTCTATCAGCACTGCCTCTTAACAGATTGGACCATATACCTAGCCCTGATTGGTTTACCTTTGTCAGTTCTAGAAGTCTTTTCACCACCAATGCCTCTAGAGAGTCTACGGCCCTCCTATACCGGCGGTTGACTACCAGCTCAGCCGCATCGGTCCACTCCTTATCCTCTGATGTCCATCGTACCTCGATAGACAGGCGACGTTCAGTGGCCTGAACTGCCTCGACCGCCTTGTTGTAATTCTCACGTGCATGCCTCCTTGTGTTACCATTCGCTGTTGAACCCTCTCCAAAGGCTTCATCAAACTTCTCCCTGATGAACACAATGGCGGTTAGAGCTACTGAGTCTTATTGAATCCAGTAAGACCCACTTTCGATCAGCCAGATTCACCAGCAGCTGGTAGTACTCCATCTGGTCCGTTTCCTCCTGCGGCTCCTTCAGCAGTGTGTTGAGATAGGCCTTCTCTTCCTGGATCCTACTCTTGAGCATGTCCTCTGTCACTCCAGCCTGTTCCATGGCATATTTCAGTGACTCCTCAGTGTCCAAGATTTCGATAGCTTGTTTGTAGTTGTTGACCAAGAACGTGCCTATAAAATGATGAGGGCTGAATATGAAGGACATCCATCACTCACTGAGATTGGCATATGTCTCGAAAGTGTCAAGATGGGCAAAGTAGGTCCGTATAGCCTGCCTTCGATGGAAAACACTTGCATATCGGACTGATCGGGACAGGCCATTCGAGCGGGAAAACAGCCGTTCTGCACCCTCTAGGTCCTCAAGTCCCAACCCCAGAACGTAGGTGGCCAGGTAGTCTAGCTGACACTTTCTGTTGTGGGCATGACCATGGAAGGCCCCTACCAACATCTTGAGGTTCAGCCGGGCAGCTTTTGGACCGAGTGGTGAGTGCCGGATAGTGGTACTGTGACCACAGCCAATGTCATATCCAATGCCAAGGTCCGCCCCAAAAGCATCCAAGAGGGCATTGACAATGGCGAGAGGGTATTTGGCCCTAAAGAAAGTCAGTTAGTTGCCACCGATGCCATCTATACCACAGGGACTTACAACTCCCCACTTCGTACCATGTCTGCCACCAAAAGAACAAACCCATGCCGACAAAGTGCAACAAATATCCCAGTCTCGTCAAAGATGCCCCACATTTTGGCAGTGAGCTCCTCGGTGAGATTCTTCCATCTCTCCTCACAGCCTGAAGAATTCTCTGGCTCATCACTGATCTACAATATCGAAATCAGCCCTATGCCATGTGTACCACAAATCCTATTGCCATAAATGCCACGTACTGGGATTCTGACCTCCTCAGCAAGTCGTTCCTTCGTCCACCGATCCACCCTCTCACGGAACATCAGGTAGTCACCACCCGCATCTGCAGCTCTGGGATCTGCACGCTCAGAGTCTCCTCGATGAGCTACACCATCCTCATTGAACCCTTTATCTTTCCTGAGGATGCGCTTGAGCGAGTCATTACCATCCATGAGAAGCAGCATGGCAAAGATAAGCCTGTCCTCCCCCTTCAGCTTGTAGGTGCAAGCTGGGCATCCATTTTTGAGGCGCCAGTCAGCTGCATCGCGGCCAAGTGCTGCCTTCACACGCTTCTCGGCATTATCCAAGATCTCCAAGTACAAGTCAAAGCAGATGGTGAATCGTTGAGCGCTGTAGGGCTTAAAGGCTGTGCCATGAAGATCCGCCAGTGTTTTGATCCAGGCTTGAACCCCAAGAGCTGGGCACCGTAGGCGTGCGAGACGGAACATCTCTAGGACACGGATTGACACAGCCTGCTTGGGCTTCCATGGTGAGCAGGGGATCAAGCCCTGCCCAACCAGGCAGGAGGCGATATATGTGTCTGTACTGAGGATAGGTGCATCCACAGTATAGGTATCTGGCTATAGCATTAGAACTATTCCACTTGAAACAAAAGACCGCACCAAAAACATCGACAACCATCACCCTGAACTCGTTCTCCACCATATCGTCTGAAGGGGCCACTGGTCCCTGCGCCATGCCATGCTCTCCTTGAGCAGCAGAAAATGCCATATACGCATCCACCATTTCCTTCATCTGAGCACGGAAGCCAAGGACTCGGCGCTGAACCACATCCGACCGGTAACGCGTGTCCTGACGTTTCCTAAAAATGCCCTGTTTAATGCATTTTAAAGCATAGACTAAGCGAGCCCACCGTCTGGCTTTGCCATGCAGGTCGTCAGATAATGCCTGTGCCATATCCTGCATCTCCCCACCCCCATGGCTGATATCAATGGGGACGGCGCCGTCAATCACGTCCCCGTATGTGAAATCTCCATCGTCATCCTGCCATTCATCTCCCTCCTCATCAGGGATATCATGAATGGTGTTCATGGTCTTCCGGGTGCTGGCTGACCAGGCTAGCAGCTCAGGTTAGTGACACTGGTGTGGCTTTTCAAATAAAGAGCTCACCTCGTTCCTGCTCTTCTATCTCCATTTGCGTCCTTTGCTGAATTTCTGTCCGTGCTTGGGTTTTCAGGACCTGTAACTTGAGACTGGTCCGCCCATTCACATCTCTGACTTTTACCGGTACTTTCACCCTGTTTATTCATTGGTGCAGCACGGTGCTTTTGCTTTGAATTTGTCGACTTGGCCATGGTGTTCGAGACAGGGAGGCCACGTTGAGGCCACGGGGTTTCAGACCGGCAGGTCATGAGCCCCAAAGCCACGAGGTTTCAGACAGGCAGGTCATGAGCCTCCAATGACGCCATTGAACAGAACTGCCTCATGACGACAGATCTATGGCACTGGTGGCAGCCAAACCAAGGTGCCATGGCTGCCACAAAATTGTCTGTGCACCTTTTTGCCACGGATGCCATCAGCCCATGGATGCCATCTCTGCCACTTGGTCACTTGTACAATAAAATATTGCAAAATACACAGTAAAGAGGTAGCTAGATTATGTATCCCGCCAGTATTCATCGTCTGAGTCACCATTTTCATATGGCGACCCAGTCAATGGCACAGTGTGATCATAGCTTACATTTCCACCGGCCATCTCTGAAGGATCCACCGCCAAAGCAGCGAGCACCTCACTCAGCTGCTCCACGACGCAGTCTGCGGACGGCTACGGGGCTGGTGCTAGAGCTACCAGATGCAGCCTCCCCCTCTACAAAAGACCGACTCACGAGGGCAATTGCATCCTCAGGGGAGCGGCCAGCTGCGACATGTGCAGCGACCCGAGGGTCCTCCGCGGTATAGAGCGTCGCTGGCCCCCTAGTTGCTGCGGCCTGGAAATCGGCCAGTGCAGCATCCAATGAGCTGTGGATGGCCCCACTACCACGGACTGCGTAGGTTGGCGAAGGCGGGACGCTGGACGGTGCAGCTGTGGGCGGTCTTGTTGGGGTGGTAGGAGGGGTGGGGGTGCGAGGGGGCAGGGCGTCATGCTCATGCTCGCCGGCATCACAGCAAGCATGCCAGGCGGGGAGGCAGTCGTCCCAGGCCGTGAATTTGACAGCGCCACCACGAGCCTTGCCTTCCGACGCACGCTGGGCGCTAGTCCTGAGAAGCAGATGGATGTTCAAAAAAAAAAAAGGGAGAAAAAAAATGACACACCAAGACGGATACACGCCGCGCTTCGATCCAGCAGCAGGGCTGGTGACGAGATAGAAGCCTTTTGCGGTGGCCTTGGTGGTGTTGGGGTCTGCATGAAAGGGCGGAGAGCAACGGCGAGGCTTGGGGGATGACATTAACGCAGGTGGCAAGAAGCGCAGGAAGGGCCGTCGGGGAGATGGGAAGAAGAAGAAGCAATAGCGGCCAACTTTTGGTCACGGGATTGGAAAGGCGGTGCTCAGCTAAGTTCTTTGGGGCGTTTTTGTGGGGTGCCACCAGTGCCACTTAACTCTTGAACACATTTTGCACTGACTGCCACTATTGCCACGAACACAACAAACAAAAATTACTACCCTCGGAAGCTGTATAAGCCATCCTCACGCTGGTAACGACTACCCCTGCTTGACCCAGGGCTCCACATGGCGTCAGCAACCTTCATCTGAATTCCATCCTGACCTTTTGCCTGTAAGATCGCCAATTCCAGCTCATAATCCCTCTCCTGCTCTCTGCTCCGCTGCCTCTCACAAGCCTTTTTGCGAGCCTTGTCATGACCTAGCTTTTTGGTGGCATTCTCGAGCCTTTGTTCCCTTTTTTTGTAAGCCAGGAGCCTCCCGTTTCTGTAGTGCATGTGTTAGTTCGTATCAATAAATGGTTGCACCACATTACTTCTGCTGGTAGGCATCGTTCCCGGCCTTTTTACGTTCTTGGTACTCTTGGGCACGAACTGGGTCATCCTGGATCCTCTGCCGATATCTAAGATTTATATGAGCAGCGTAACAAGGCAACAAGACGGCCAGATACTCTTTCATCCTGATACGAGATTTCTCCGCCAGTTCTTCCTTTTTCCTGCGAAAATTTGGTCAGGCATTGAAGATTAAGGCATACCAAACTCACTTTTCACGATATCTTGCACAAGCAAGACGTCTAGCAGCAGGGGTACGTGATGGCACAGGTGGCATTTTTGGGACATTCGGGCTAAAAAGACTAATAAGACGCCCAGACATGTGCAGGGGACCAAGGAAGGACCAACATGTGAGAATCTTTCATATTTGTGAAAGTTGGAAAAAAGTGTGTCGTGGTAAGAGAAGAGAAGTGGGGGTACCTATATGCAGATATGGCACATTTTGGACCGTTTCATGTACAAACACAAATCTCGATGTAGAAATTAGAAGTAATGCAAAAAATATTCCTGGACCCACGTATGTGTTAAAACTCCAAATTGGCTTCCTCAGATTTTTAAATTATGGCTTGAGGAAGACCCGTTATCGAGTTGTTGTGTGTCTCGAGTTGGCGATCACGCATCTAGGGTTGGCGATCACGACATTTTATGGCAGGTCCGGTGGTGGCATGGGTGGCATGATCAAGTTCATCACATTTTTTGGTGGCACTCATGGCATTCATCACAAAATTTGTGACCTCAGTGTGGTCAAGATACATGGCATTGGTGGCAAAATAAGTAAACATCCAAGAAATTGTGCAGGAAACAAGTAATTCTACACCCAGCCAGCCTTCAGCTCATCCAACGTAGAAAACAAAGCAGCCCCCGCCGCAGCCCTCTCCAACCCGAGTTTACGCTCCTCCTCAATCTCCTCCGCCGTCAGCGTAGCAATATAGTCCTTCTCAGATCGAAATCCACGCTCGACCCATCGGAAGAGCGCTCCTGCGGTGTATTGGGTGAATGAATACCGTGTCTCGTGCTCGGCGATCCGGGTGTTTGAGTGGAAGATGGCCGCGCTCGGGATGAGGATCGTGCATCCCGGTGGGAACTCCAGGATGAGCTTGCAGTCCCAAAGAATGAGATGCCCGCCCTTCGTATAGTCAAACGTGCCGAGAGCGGTAATTGCACACCACCCGTATGCGAGGTTGGCGAAGTCGCGGTGCCCGAAGGCGCAGGTACGAGGGCCGAGGTTGAAGGTACACGCCGACCAGATGCTGTTGACGAAGGGCCGCTGGAGCTTGGGGTTCTTGAGATAGAAGGAACCCATGTAGTCGATATAGAACTGGAAGAGGTGCGGCGCCCAGATGGAGAAAAGGCCTGAAGGGATGAGCATGGGCTTAAAGAGGAGGAGAAGGAACACACCTGAGCCAAATTCGGCAAGGTCAATGAAGGCAGCGTTGCTAACCAGGGCGAGAATGACGGCGGTGTTGATAATCCCGTTGACGAAGTCACCAGGCTCATCGCGACCAGTCCCGTGGGTGGCTCCCGTGGTGAGCGAGGCCCAGTTGCCGCGCCGATGGTAAAGACGAGACTCAGACAGTGAAGCCTGAGCCCGTGCAATTTCCATGGCCTCCACCGCTGGGTCATGGACGTCTCGCATGAAGTTGGGGGTGTCTGGAATGCCTCCGTACACAGCGCAGACGCGCTTTTCAGAGTCGACAATGGGGCGCGGATTCCTGAAGAGCGGTGAGTCCTAGAAGAAAAGGAGATGAAAAAAGAACGAAGGGCGCACCCAGCATCCTTGGGTGCTTTGACCAACGTGAACCCCGGCTTCGTTGCGTCCGGTCCAAAGAACGTCTCCAACGAGTGAACGATTCCAACTGGGTCGTGCTCCCCAGTGGCGGCGTCAGGCGGAATGCCGTGGTCCTGCAGCCCGATCCAGCCTGTCGATGCAATGCGTACTTTCCGGACCTTGAATCTGGCAGCAATAGACCCGGCTGCTGCAGCGACTTTCGTCCGACGTTGGTGTGCAGAGGGGCGAGGGTCCTGGAAGGGGTCGCCCCTGGAGAGGGAGCGTCGAGCTCCGTTGTTGGCCGAAGATGGTGGAATGCGGGAGAGAGGAGTGATCGGGGCAGTGCCACTGTCCGGCTCAGATAAATCTTCACAGCCAATGGCTGCTGCAGCCATGGTGGCAGCCGTGGATGTCGAGAAGCCGGTGGCATGGATGGCAGAGCCTTGTGAAGCTGAAGGACGTCAGAGCCGTTTGGTGGCATTGGTGGCATGAAGCCAAAAAACCACAAAAACCTTTCATTTTTGGCGACACCGGGATTTTGAAGCACAGTGGCGGGGTTGGGGAAGGTGAAGGGAGAGTCAAAGGCTGACGTGGCAGCTAAATAGCACCACACCGAATTTTTACGTCTAAATTACTCTTTGTGCCACGGGTGCCATCTGCTGCTTTGTGCGGGCACCCTGCCATCAGTGCCACCGATCAGAACAAGCACGTGACCGCGATGCGGCGATCAAAGACTTCTCCATCCACGACTCCGAGTGCCACTGCCGCCAAAGCTCAAAATACTGTCGGATTTGGAACGGTAAGTCTTGTTTGGAGCTGGGAGCAGTTATTCTGACCTGTATTTATTTTCAGATGCCCCCCAGATATCCAATAACTGGAAGGCCAGCATTGCCAATGAACAGCCCCTTGCGCAGAAGTACGCGGTCCACCGCACCTGCCCCTGCCAAACCGAAGAGGGGGGCCAAGGCCAAAGCTGCCGCACCTGCTGCCCCATCTCCACCCCCGCCAGTGGCAACACTGCCAGGTTCATCTAAGACCAGGGCGTCAAAGCGCAGAGCGACCGCCAAAAAGCCAACCACCCCTGAGTCCGAGTCCGAGTCTGAGTCTGAGGAGCTCCCCCTCGACGAGCTCATGTCCATACCCGCAGGGGAGGAGGTTGATCTCAGCGGCACCCTTCCTTCTGGCACCACCAACAAGGGTGGAAATGACACGCCCGACGACCGCGCCCGATCCGTGTCTCCCACTACCGCCAACGAGGACGCCGCAGCTGACGAGGAGCGCGACGCGCACGGTGAGAACACCCTGTCTCTACCCTCCCTCCATTGTCACTAATACAGGTGCAGCGTCCGAAGGAGAGCATGTCCCATCCCCGCCCCATGAGAATGAGCATACTGCATCCCCGCATCCCGAGAACGAGCGCGCCACATCTCCGCATTCTGAGAACGAGTGCACGGTGTCCCCTCATCCTGAGAATGAGGGCGGCACGTCCCCACGTTCCGAGAATGAGTGCACCGCGTCCCCGCGTCCCGAGAACGAACGCTCCCCGCCCCCACACCCCAAGTCCCCGTCCACCGCTGCCACCTCTGCCACCGAAGAACGCCGCAAGTCCCCATCCCCCAGCACCACCGACAAGGGCTTGGCGTCTGGCGATGGTGGGGATGCGGGCGCAGATGCGGAGCCAGACCACCAAGATGACGATGACGACAGCGGCAGCAACGAGGACAGCGACAAGGACAGCGACAAGGACGATGACAAGGACGACAGCAATAGCGACGACGACAGCGGGGAACACAACCCCAGAGGCCAGAGCTACCGTGACAGACATCCTGGGGCGCCCGTGCAGCCTCCCAAGCACTCGAGGGCTGGGAAGGGGAAGTCCACGGCGGAGCAGAACACGGCGGTGCTCAGGGGGAAAGAGATGAAGGCAGCACGCAAGATCCTCGATGAGAAGGTCGGGGAATTCGAAGACCTGCTCGAGGCTCGTGCGGCGGAGCTGTCGGAGCAGCTCAACATTCCCCTTCCCGAGGTGAAGCAGCGGCTTGGGCACGTCACCAGGTACACGGAGGAGCGCAAGTACAACGAGTTCTCGGCGAAGGTCTGGAAGCGGATGAAGGAGATGAACATTGGTAAGGACCTACCTTTCTTGTTATTCGTTGAATATGCTGACCGTGAAACTATAGGGAAGCAGAAAGGAGAGCGCATCCAACTGCCAGAGGTGCAGAAGATTATTCAGGCTGAGGGCGACGATGCGTGGTCTGCAGACGACCTCGTGCAGCTCAAGAAGGACTACCTTGCATACCAAGAGAGCAAGGATAAGGGCACTCGCCCTTCCAACAACTCTGCTGCCAAGGATGCGGGTGCGGTCGCCTCCAATATTACGAAGGAGGTAAGTTTTGAGTTTTCTTGTGGCACCAGTGGCACGGTGGCAGCCATGGCAGCCATGGCTAAGCTGACCTCTTTCAGATGAATCTTCTTCAGCACCGCACGGGGGCCCGGGCATTTGGTATCCTAGCCGGTGGGCATGTGAACGACACCATTTCCCCGACGCTTCTCGGCGACCCCGCCAATTTCAAGTTCCTTCAGGAGGTCTACAAGATCGACCCGGTGGTTTTTTTGATGAAGTACGACAGCTGGACAAACCTGGGCGCCCAGGGCATCACCGCCGCGGCCGCTACTTCCAGCGACACCATGCCTGCCGATCTCACTGTGCGCAGGTCGGAGGTTGCAAAGATGATCGAGGGCGACCTTCGTACGTTTCTGATCGCCTCTTGATTTTACTAATTTCCTGTTTAGGCAATAAAACCAACAACCCCAACGTCAAAATGAACTACAAGGATTACGAGCGGGTCATCCAAGGCGGCCTTGGGTGGACGTTGGTCGGCTGGCCGGAGGGCGCTACTTTTGCGGCGCCCTCCAACTTCAAGGCTGGAGGCGCCGGCCACATTGTCACGCTTTGGCAGCGCCTCAAGTCTGGCGCATGCCGTTTCGATCCAACGGACCCTGCACTGCGGGCCGAGATTCTAGCGAGAACCTCGGGGAAGCGATCGAGGAAGGCGAAGGGGTCGACAGCGAAGCCGAAGTCGGCCGCGGAGGAGCCAGACGCAGCGGAGACGGATGCCGACACCGATCCCGAGCCTGCTGTGGGGAAGAAGCGGAAGCGGCAGGAGGAGGACAAGGGCGAAGTGCAGGAGGATGGTTCGGGGAAGAAGTCGGCGGGTGGGAAGAAGGCGAAGCAAGCCGAGGGGAAGGGGAAGGAGAAGGAGAAGACGAAGGAGAAGAAGCAGAAGGGGAAGGAGGACAGCGGTGGGAAGAAACGGAAGCGGGGTGCCGACGGCGAACAAGAGGAGCCGCCGAAGAAGAAGAAGAAGAGCAAGCCCTTCGCCCACTCAACTAGCCACAGGAGTGCCGAGTTTGTGGCCACTGACGACGACGAGCCCGAGGGAAGCACTGCCAGTGGCAACGCGGTCGCTGGTGGCAGCAGTGGCACCGGTGGTAGCAGTGGGGTCGCTGGTGGTGGCACTGGTGGCAATGCGGTCGCTGGTGGCAGCACTGGCCCCGGCACCTCTAGCTGGGAACGCATGCAGGAAAAGAGGGTGAAGGACCTCAAGGCTGCTGCAGCGGCGAAGCAGAGGATGGAGGCAGAGATCGCGGCTGACATTGCGTCGGGTAAGCTGAAGCCCAAGGTGAAGAGGAAGCGCCAGCCGAAGTCCGCCAAGGAGATTGACGAGGATGACTACGATGAAGATAGTTCGTAATCGCCAATCTCCGCTCCACCTTCTTCTCCTCCTTGCTGCCTTCTCCTTCCGGCCGCCCGCGTTTTGTTTCCAACCCACGGACTACTACAACGCCTGCTTGGGCCTGTTGTTTTTATTTTGTTTTACATACACACACGCAAGAAATAAATGCTGTTTTCGTTCCCTCTGTTTGGTGGTGGTAAGTAATCTGTGGCACTGGTGGCAATGTCACTTGCAAAATTACAAGTGTTTTGGAAGTGATTGGTGGCACTGGTGGCAATGTCTCCGAAAATGATGAGGTTGCTTTTCAAGGCTTTTCAAGTGATCGGTGACACCAATAGCTGAATCAGCCGACCACAGGTTGGCTGATAACCTACTTGCGACACAAATGGCTACTCATCTACCTACTGATGCTGTCAAAAATCGACCCGTAGCACCTGTGGCTAATCAACCTAACAAAATTTCCAGATCCTGTTAAAATTGACCCATGGCACACATGGCTAATCAACCCCGTCACAAATTTACTGATCCTGCTAAAATCGACCCATGGCACGCGTGGCTATTTAACCCGGTCACAAAATTTACTGATCAAGTCAAAAATCAACCTGTGGCACGGGTGGCTAATCAACCTGGTCACAAATTTACTGATGCTGCTAAAATTGACCCGTGGCACGGGTGGCTAGTTAACCCGGTCACAAAATTTACTGATCCTGCTAAAACCGACCCGTGGCACAGGTGGCTATTTAACCCAGTCACAAATTTACTGATCCTGCTAAAATTGACCTGTGGCACGGGTGGCTATTTAACCCGGTCACAAAATTTACTGACCCTGCTAAAATTGACCCGTGGCACGGGTGGCCATTTAACCCGGTCACAAAATTTACTGACCCTGCTAAAATTGACCCGTGGCATACATGGCACTAATTGGGTCACATTTTTGGAACTGATCCGGGTCTAAAGGTTTGGTGGCAGCTATGGCACTATTTTGTCACAAAATCACGCTTTACTGACCCCCTGCCAAAACCCTTCAAAATCAGTGGCACAGGTGGCCAAAATCCCATTTTTCTCCCTGGCCACCCAATGGATGGCCGCCATGGCAGCCCAGCCATGGCATTTCTGTGGCACACGCAGTTTGCCTATAAGTAGAGGGTAACTTCCCCCCCCCAAGTTACCCTCTACTTAGAGGCGATTTGTGGTATTATCAGGTGGCCCCATCCTCCCCCTCCGACTGTATTGACACCACCCGTGTCCATTCCCCCTTCCTCTCCCTCCGCGCCCCCACCTGTCTCCACACCGCCTGCTTCGACCACACCGAGCTTCGAGCTTTGCGGGGTCGCAAAGCCAGAGCCCGGCCCTTAGCCAGCCTGGCGGCGCCCCGCGCACTCACTGTGTCGATGGATTTGGTGTTGGGCACTATTGGGTTGATTATGCTTTTGTGGAGTTCCGATGAGCGGATGGACTTGAACGAACTCGCTGAGTTATCGGTTATGCATAATGTGTACTGCATGCACAGATTGCTTTCGCCTTGACTTTTTGCCATCCTGGTTTTCCGGTGCATTCATCGTGTGAAGGAACACTCCCATACCGCCCAGTCCTCTGCCCCTCATTGGCTCAAAATTTTCTCTCAAGAGTGA
>JARKIC010001388.1:0-125236 GCA_029378375.1 Mycena olivaceomarginata
GGGGTGCTGAGGCGCGAGTTGCTTGTGAACAGTTCTGTGTTGTGCGCGATAAGCTGGTCGAACGACAGATTTGGGGGCAGCACAGTTGGATCGTGGGGCGTGAGCAGTGCCGCCGCCTCGTCGTCTTGAAACAACCGGGCGGAAGGGCCCTGCGGGTCGCGGACGCGTGGGCCATGGTGGAGAACCCCGGGGATGGGGTTGTCGGGGCGTCGAATCGCGCCCTGAGGCAGAGTCAGAGTCATATTCGGCCGGGATGGGGGGGGAGACGGCCGACGGTGCGAACTCGTATGCAGTCGAAGACGATTCCAGGTGTATGTGAACTGTGCAGTGGACGATGAGCGCGCCCAGCGCATTTCCGCTACAAGAAATTGTAACCAGTGAAGAGCAGAAAGAGATTTGGCGCACCATACTGCGCACCCCACAGGACTCCTAAAGCATCCACATCGTTCCCGGCGCGTCTTCAGAATAAGTCTGAGCACCTGCGGGACATATTTATCATCCAGTGCGAGTACCACATGGGTCAGCCCTGCATAGGAGCCACGCCACACGGACCCTGCTGCATTTGGGACAGCGGCAGCATGCACCTTCGACCCACAGCCATTCGGTTTCGGCTGTTGTATCGCCAGGGCGAGCGGATCCTGGAGCGGGAGAAATGGGACGCTCCACGGTCGGGGGGATCGAAATCCGCCACGCTGAACGGATGGGGAGCACCACAAAAGAGGGTGTAGGGTGTGTCGGGCATGAGTCAGATGACAGACTTTGGCCGTGCTTGTGCCTGCTTGCGCGTGAAACATTTATCATTTCCACATGCCCAACACGTGCCCGAGCATCATGCCATCACCGACTCGGCCACTTTCCGCCTCAGAACGCGTTCCGATTTGGTAAATTTCTTCGGCACATCGGCAACGTATTGATTTTGCCGCAAGCCTGCCGATGTGTCAGCAGAATGACGAGGTCGAACCGCATACCAAATGTGCCCGTACTGAACATGTACTGTACTATTTCGACCAATTGTTCAGGTGACGGTGACACCCCAGTTTTTTCGATGTGTCCAAAAATCGCCTTTAATCAAAAGAAAATTTATCGGCCAGCTCGGACATCCAAAATTCCAAAATTTGTGAACAATTGGTCGAAATAGTACAGTATCGTCCATGGGTAGTACGAGTATGGGCAGAAATAACAGATTCTATGATACTATCAAACACTGGGCAGAAAAATAAAGATTCAAACCTATTTCCGCCAGCGGTTTCAGGAATCCTCTTCTATTCGGCACCTCCTGCATATTCCACGTATTCTGAGGAGTGTTCAAAGGGGTTGTAGACCTCCACGGAAGCCTATCGTGAGTTTGGAGAAAATTTAACTGAGAAATAGTCGAGGGATGGGGCCCAATTGCATTCAATAGTCCATGGCAAGAGAAGTATGCGTTCCGGGGAGCGCGCAAGCCTGAGTAGCAGCTTTCTAACTGTCACGGAACTGCCACACACCGGATGTTGATTTTGCCATGTAAACCTCTTTCTTCCTTTCCCCCCATCTTCCTCCTCTTCCTCATTCCCTCTGAGAACTGCATGAGTTCGGTGGTTCTCGATCAAGCCGCTCACGTAGTAGGCTCCTCTACCGTCCTCTACCCCCTCACTCGATGTCCACGGCCCCCGACAAAGTCTCGCCACCCAGTACCCTCGACGCTCGCTGTGTGGATTCATCTGCATTCAAGACCTATCACTTGCTTTAAATGCCTTCGTGCCTACCAACTACTCTATGCCATTCACGCTGCTGCAACCCAACACCGCAAATCTCCCTCCACTCCAAGCCTACGGTCTCATCGTACCCGGCGCTTCTTCCCACCCCCCGGGTATCACTCCGCTCCCTCTGTCTCGAGCAACGCTCATTGTCGTGTCTCCACCTCTCTTCCCCTGGTCTAACACTACCTCGTTGTCTCTGACGTCAAGCCTACAATCTTTCTCTGACCCTCAATGTCCCTCACTCGCGACCATGGCCGGCTTCCTCAAGCTTCAAGGCACGTGGTGCGCAGCAATTTTGAGGAAAAATCCACACTTTGAGAACTGCATGAAATTTCAACCCATGCCTCAACCTCAACGGATGCCTTCGCATGTGCAAGAGACTGCCCAAAACCCGTGTTTCTTCGAGTGACCGACGCCACTCAGTACAATGCTTCAATGTGGGCTAAGTCCCCAAGTGTGTCCACGCGATCCCTTGTCCTTCGATCTTGTCCGTCCCATATGCCTCTGGATTGGTTCTTGGTTCACTTTTACTCCCCGCGTTCTCCCGTGTTGCTGTCATGTTGCCGTCATGTCGCTGTGTCCTGCGTATGTAGTTGTCATGTAGTTCATAGCCTGGGTTTTCATAGGTTAGTATCCCTTGATTGGAACCTCATCGTGATATTGAGAACCGAAGTGAGATATAACAGCCTTCAAGCGGTGTATAATTTTGGGTTCGGAGCAAGCCTGTCTCCGGTCCGGCGCGCCGGACTATCGGCTTGCCGCATACTCGTGAAAAAGGGGATGTGTTGGAAGTCGATAAGCTAAGGAGTCGGCCCGGTAGCGTGTAAGGGAAAGAGGAAGACCACGAAACCTAGTGTCTGGTGGACACAGAGTTTCGTGGGTGTGGGGGAAGAGCCGTAGGCTCGACCGCTCGGCCGCCGAGGGCGGCTGCTGGAGCTGGGCAGGAAAACGACGGAGAGAGCGCGCTGGGCGTAAAACGTCTCTGCGCGTCGGCCTGTGGCTTGTGAAAGGAAGGTGCTCCGAGCGGAAGAGGCGACTCTGAGCGCAAGGGAGAGCGGGTGAAAGGAAGCGGGAAGGCGCCGAAGGCGCGAACCCAACTCTACCCATCCAGAGCGTAAGCTCACTACAGTTGGGTTGCGCCTGCGGCGCGTACCCGGCTTACCCCCAATAATATTAGTAATATTAATTATAAGTAATACAGACAGTTCAAGTAGATACACGTAGAACCTTCTTCCGACTTTAGGCAAAGCAAAACCTCAAGAAGACCTGGGAACGATTCCGTGAAATACCGGAGTGGATAGATCGCGAGTCGACTGCACGGCGTACGTCTTCCGAGGTCGTTATCACAGAACTCGAAGATCTGCGTTTACGCGAGGGTGGTGGACCAGGACCTGTGCAAGGCAAAAGTAAAGTAATGTCAGACGATCGTTAATATACATTGCGTCGATACACTTGATTAGTAAATACAATAGGAAATGTCAGTGCCACAGTTTTATATACGATGAAACAGCGCTGAATTGATATCAAAAATACGCGACGGTCGACGTATGCCCATGCAGTGCAATCCAATGAATAAATTGGTTTTCCAAACCCTGTTCCCCTCCCGCTGACAAATAATACACCCACTCGGTGTCCCGCTTGTGGCAAGAACATACAGTGCGCGTGTCGTCTTGCACCAGCACCAAATGCTCTGGAAGCCGGTCGAATACAGAGCAAAACCACCAGTAGAATATAACTCACCCGTTAATTTACGCTCCGGTGTCGTGTAAACCGCCTTCCATTCGTGCCTATACAGATGCTGACACTGCGCATACCCGTGTAGACGCCGATCGAAATCTTTGCTTTCCCCCAATTTGATTTCCCGATGCCCAAGCAACGTTGGGAGGTCGATCACACTGTGCTCGTAGGCGTCGACGTCGACGACGAGATCGCGGGTAACAAGATAATTGACGCCGGGCCCGTCACTGGGATATGGGTTGGGACTGGGCGCACTGAGCGGGCACAAGAAAGAAAGAGAACTAGATAGAAACTTACATTACAGCGACGGCAGCCGGGTTAGTGGTGGTTGAGTGGTGGACATTCGAACGATATGATGTACTGTAGTATTTCGCTCAATTCGTGCCGCCTGTGACCCGTGACACCAAAAACCGAACTTCAATATTCGTGGATCAGCCTTCAGGAGCGTGACACAAGAAAGAATTCGTGTTTTCATGGGAAATAATCAGATTCATTATCCAGACACAGACTACTAACTCTTTCTTACGCCCGTCGTCCTCGCCATGAGTGGGCTTCCAGACTTCCTCAAGGTTCCGGAAGGGACAGCAAAGCTTTCAAAAATGTCAATCGTGTGAGCGCCGTGGCAAATCCAACGGCGAGGCATCGCGGGGGAGAAAAAATTTAATTTTTCGCCTTTTTCTGGGGTTTTTTGTGACTTCTTTTGCAAGTTCGTGGTCGGTCTCGGTGACCTGTGACACCCCCGAAAATATTCGTGGATTTGGAGGCCTGTGACGCGTGACCCACGAATTGAGCGAAATACTACAGTACCTGAGTTTCATAGGGCTGTAATATAGTTCGGGCGCACTTAGTGTCTAAAGGGTTGCTCCGGTGGTTGGGTGGGCGATCGAACCCAGACGGCGAGTCCACACCGTGTCGTGGAACAGGTTTCTTGCCGCGATCTTTCCAACGCCGACGTTCCACTGCGAGACTATGGCTCGAGAGGATGAGCTTAGTCAAAGCTTTTCGATGCTCGGGTTGTTTAATCCTAAGGTATTGCCGGAAATCCAAGGATTTTTTGACTAGTTTCCCTGTGTCCTTATCTTGTTCCAGACGGCCAACCAGAAGATCCCGTACACTGGATGAGGCTGCAATTTCATCATCGATCCAGGCCTCCATCGATTTAATAACGGCTTTCATTGAACCCTCCACCGTTTCGACACACATATTCACAGATATGTTCAAGTCCACCGGAACGTGTAGGCGGGAGAGAACGATACGAAGATCATTTATCCAAGACATCTGCCCAGCCCGAGCCAACGCGATCGAGGCTTGTAATCCATTCCAGGCGGGTCTTCCGTGATCAAGGTTAAGGAGGTAAGAGAGATTTTTAAGGGCCAGGTAGACTCTGCGGTATTTGATTGGCCAGGGCACCTTGCCGTCACTGGATGAAGTTGTTGACATGCTTGACTCTAGCCTGAGGGAGTTCTCAAAGGTCTTTGTTATCGTCGATGCCCTGGATGAATATCCCGAGTTTGAGCGGCTTATTCTACTTCGACACCTGGCAGCAATTGGTAGCAATGTGAACTTGATGATCACTTCAAGGCCACATATTTCTCTGAAACCCTTCTCCCTTTCGGATCTCAAAACCCTAGATATTCAGGCAACACCTGATGATCTTCGAGAATATATCAATGCACAGTGATTTTGAAGAGGACGGCGTGAATTCATTGGAATGTGGAAGATGTGGCGTACGGGCGAGACGAAATTGCGATTGCAAGGGGAGGCGGACGTGGCTCGACGAGGACAGGAAAGGATAGGTCGTCATTTCAGGGTTTTCAGCTTGGCCCGCGGGAAGCTCAGGGTACAAATGGCCCCAAACCAAGAGCTTGATTATCTCAACGCGGTCTGAGTATGCAATCCGGTCTATCAAATATTATGCATACAGAAACGATGCATGCGGCTGGAAATGCGCAAATGGTGACGTGCTCAGGGCCACAATTCACTGGATTCAGTCTCGATCGGCGCCAATTTATTTTCCCCATATCCCAAAGGGTAAACGGCCCACGGATTTCTACAAGGCAGCGAAGGATAGGGGGTAAAGTAGCATGCTAATTTTTTTCTTGTCTTAAAGTGCATTGATGAAACAAGCGGCCCCAGGCCCAATTTCATGGAAAAAAATCACAATGAGCGCCAATCAGCGGCCGAAAGTTGTCCGACTCGGCTAATCAGGTAGCGGGCCGTGCCGCTTGTCGGCCTTACCAGCTTCATTGAACATACTTCGAGAGAAGAGATCACATTGGGACATGATCGAGGCGAATGGCATAAGATTCCCTTGATGCATAGTACCAGATCCAAGCAAGAGGCGAGGGTTACTTCTTGGTGCAGGACCTCGATCTCCAGTTTGACTGGCATGTCGCCAATGCGGTCAAGGAGTCCAACAAGTCCACCGAAACATCCGCATCAGCAATTCCCTAGAGATGTCGGATGCCGCACCTCGCAAAGCAGGGAGTGTGGCGACGGTGTGCGACGGTGGAAGACGAAGAGTGTCTGGTGGGGGACTCGCTCCGCTGATGCGTGATTGTCGGCCGCCGACGGCTGAGCGCGCTGAGCTGCGGCTAATTGTTGAAAGCCGGTTTAGCGGAAGTCCGGGGCCGGGTGGCAGTGCAGCAACCATATATATAGGATGCCATTGCAGGTCAATAGGTGCCCACAACAATTACCCTTGGGGACCCAGAACCACACCTTATTTCCAGGACACATTTTAGTGGACCTCCCTTCTCATCCTGGAGCCCAGTTATTGCCCTCAGCGTCCCAGAACCACTTCACCTTGCTGGCCACCACCGGCTTTCTCGGGTCTGCCTGCGCCCCATGTCTCGCAGCTTTAATCCCAGGACGCGGCTCTTGATGTGACGTCAATCCGCAGTTATGGTTGGTGCGGTTCATTGGGCATGTCAAGATTCCGAGATGTTGTCGTGGGCTGCATTATTTTGGTGGGTTCATTCACCTTCCCTTCTTATCCTGGAGCTCAATTATCACCCTCTGTGTTCCAGAACTAAGTCACCTTCCTGGCCAGTGCCTGCTTTCTTGGGTCTACGCAAGCCCCATGTCTCGCAGCCTTAATTCCAGGACACGGCTCTTGATGTGACGTCAATCCGGAGTTATGGTTGGCGCGGTTCGTGGCCCAGGATGCGAGGCAGGTGTCTATGTTCCGTGCCTTCAAAATCAAACAAGCTTAGTTCTTACCCTGAAAGTATGACCAATAGATTTGCATTGTGATTCCGGAGGGCCCTGCATGTTCGAAATTTTGTTGAATGACTAAGATTGCGTTATTCGGAAAATATCGAGTTTTTGTGCAGGACATTAGATACAGTGGTTTGATTGAGCTAGTTTTTTTATACAATGAACTGACAAGCGTCCCAGAGGAAAGTACTAACTGCCAATAGCCAGTGCTTGATTTGTTTCCAGAAAATGGGCATTATGAGGCGGGTCCTTGTCGAATATATTCAACTGCGAGAACAAGAACGAGCGCTCAGACTCCGAGACATATGTAGAATAAAAAAGTTCAAACATTTTCGAACCAGCGTGTACGCTTTCCCAATCTGGGATTGGACTTGGGCGGGGGGGAAACCGACCCTGGTTCTCTTCCCTTCGTATTCACGGACTCCATTTTTGGCCAGCAGTTCATAAAGTCGAAGCGGTTTCCCTCCCACTTGCGATATCGAGTGCAAACAGTTCCAGATACCCATCAAGGACCTGATCAGACATGAGATCAGAGTTCACGAGCATGCGCATTCTGCGCGCAGCGACGGCCAGACCACGAGCAGGGATGATGTGCCTCGTGTGATTTTCGTCGAAGCCGCCCTCGCTGGGAAGCAGGTCCATAACACCGGGATCCAGTTGCTGTATGGTTGGGGAAAACACGCTGGACGACTGTAGCTCTGTGGAAATAGCCGCAGCTTGAGGTACTGACTATGATGGCAGTTAGATTGTGAGCTGGGATGGATAATGTGTCTTACAGAACCGGTGTTCGGTGCGGCATTTGACGCTGGCCCTACTGCGCTGGGACCTGCACGGGCATATTCTGTCGGACGTTGGGAGAAACTGTTCGCCGATCATAGTTAGTATACGAAAGTGGCTGATCGTGCCTCAGACTTACTGTGATGTCCGACGGAAGATGGCCGAGCTGAACCCTGGGCCGAAACACGGAAAATAAAACCTGAACCAAAGATGCCGGGACGCCGACTGTGTCCATAAGAAAGCTGACGTATATGGGACCAACTAATTCCTTGATATCCAGAGTCTTTATTGCTTCGTTGACCATGACAAAGTCGAGGATAAGCGAGAACCCAACGTAAACCACCCAAAATCCACAAGTATAGCTTTCGTGCTGGAGTCCGAGGTACACGGGGTTGATTACCCATGGCTCGGGAGCAGGCTGCGGAGATAATGAGAGAACCACTCTCGCCGTTGAAATTCTCACTCACTGGTGTCGCCGGACGGGAGTCACGAAAGAATAAGTTCAGGATTACGTGATCGTGTCCGTCATCGGGAGGAGGAGGAGGCTCATTCGGTTCGCGTTTGAAGTTATACCAGACCAGGTGCAGTTGCGGTGTACGCAGTGCGCGATGAACGGTCGTCCAGTGCCAATTATGATGTTGAAAAAATACGATATGATTGACCCGGTCATGCGCTTGCGTCGAAATCAAGTGCGCAAGGTTCGTCATTCCTGCTTGGCAAAGCTGTGTTCAAACATGCTGCATCAGCCACGGGCGGCCAAAAAATACCGAGATAGTACCTGTTCTGGTGAGACCGGCTGAATCCAGTCCAACTCTCTTAATTTGTTCGCAAAATAAGAGATTGTGCGCCCGCAAAGAAAAATGGTCCCCTGTTCGATCGCGATGGCGGAGTTGTTGAAGAAATCGACGAACAGGAGCAGCTCATCCAGCCGCATTTCGTACTTGGGTCGTACCCATCGTTGTACGTCAGACGAATGAAGCACCAGGTCCTCCCTATTGAGAAATTCGTCGTTATCATGCGGGGCTGGGCCGTCCGCATGGATGGGGTTGACCTGGCTGCTGTCTTGGTCTGCGGCATCCGAATTCGACAACGTCTGGCCTGGGATATCGACGGAAAACGAGCCAATCGAAGACGATGGAGGTAACCGGACCAACGAGCATTTGCGTAGCGATGGTGGAAGGCAAAAAACACTGTTGAAATTCAGCCGACCACGTTTCGGTGGTCCATGCTTTTTTACGAAGCGTGGACTGTATCCATAGGTGCCGGGGACAGAATAAATTCGGGCTTTGACACGACTTCGCCAGGGATGCAGTGGTTTCGCATTCGCCGGTCGCCCACGCGAAGTCGTAACTGGATTGAGGGTTTCAAAGTTAGCCGCTAGAAGTTCGTCAACTGATTAAACACAGTGTATACCTCTAATTGCCGTAGTTCGTTCTGGTCATGCAAGAGCTCGAGTGTTTAGCAAAGAGCAGCCTCGGAGAGGCCCCCAGGAGTCTATTCGGAGACGATGCGAGATGCCGAAATGGCGAGTACAGGGAAGTACGTACGAGTAAGAAATTAGGTGTGGGAATACATGTTAATGTAAGGGTGGGAGCGCAATAAGACGGGACTGGCAAGACAGAGTGAGATAGCGAAGAGAATCGAGGCGACAAAGAGACATACCTGGCAAGACAGAGTGAGAAGCTGAGGAGCTTTCTCTGTCTCGCCAGGTTTATATAGGTATTGTGTGCGGTACCGAGGGATCCTGTATTGCGGACCCGAGGCACTGCATCATGACAAAAGATGTCGCGACAACATCCCTTCGGACCCGGAGGTCGATATGATGGGAGTCATGTTGTTGATGTGACAATAATACATTTACGACCCGAGGGGTATGTATTTTCCGTTGCCCTACTTGCGGCCGCTGGGGCAAGGGTCAACGGGAGGACAGTACCATTTGCGACCCGAGGGGTAGGTGCTGTCCTGCCCTACTTACGTCCCGGGGGGCAAGGGCTCAACGCAAAGACCGTACCGTTTGGGACCCGAGGGGTAGGTACGGTCAGCACTGCACCGTGGATGTTACACGTTGGGACTCCGTTGCCAATTAGACTTGAGTAAACACTATTTTAAACCCGATCAATTTCCTTCGATTCGCCGGGTCACAGGTCACAAGCCCGAAATCGTACGAAAATTTTCGTAGGTCACTGCGTCACAGAGGAGATTTTGGCCTCAGCCGAGCTAGTCGAGCCTTGCCCGGTTGTGAAAGGTCCAGTTCGTATGAAGTGTCGCACCCCAAATCGTCCTACAAATTGAAGGAAATCGAACAGTAGATACTGTACTCCTTTGTATGGGTGAAACGTAATGCGTAACGCGGGGGTAAGCTAGCCCAAGGTAACTCCGCCCAAATTCGCTCAAAGGGCCCTCAAACCCCCTAGCTTTTGGACCTCAGACCCCCTAAGTCGGAGAAGGCCGATATCACGTGCGCATTCCTAAGTGGTAATTTTCGCGAAATTTGATGTGAATCTGTGGATTTTCCTTCCAGCGCACTCCACCGCGCCAGGGGAGGCGGTAGCGCCCTTGAAATGGCGTAGAATCCTATCTAGAGCCTAGAGCAGGTCCTGTTCAATAACCTCATACTGTACTATTTCATTCAAATCGGCAGTCACGCGTCACGCACCCCCCTGTCGATCACAAACTTTGGTTGAGGTCACACATCACTCGGGCCTTTGTCGAACTTCCAAGTGGTCACACAGGCCCCAAATTGCCTAAAAAAAAAAAAAAAAAAGGCAAAAAAGACAAAAATTTATGTTCAAATGCCGAAATTTTCGAGGTGTCACGCAAAAGTTCGGCGGCTGCCGAAATGTCGAATAGGTAAAATGGGGTCACGCGTTACACCCCCTGTCGATTTGAATGAAATTGTCCAGGCCGGGAAGGACTTGCAATTTGAACCTTAAACCCCCTAGCTTGGAGTTGGTTTTCAAAATTTCGGTCTCAAACCCCTAATTTCGGAGTTACCCTAGGTTAGCTTCCCGGGGCCTCCGCAGCCTGCCAATCATTACTGTTCCATTTCGTTCAATTCGTATGTCACGTGACTTTTTATTTCTCCGACAAATCTCCAAAATCCGCTAAAATTGAGAAAAAATTATTGCAAGGGTTTTTGAAAATCGGGTGTGATGCGTGACATACGAATTGAACGAAATAGGACAGTATCGGCGATGTCTTAACGCCGTGCTCTCGCTCGCCCCTGGCGCTTGCTTGGCGCCGTCGCGTCCTCTCGCTCGAAGAATTCCGAGTTCGTTCTCGATGCCGAGCAGCTTCTCGACGGCCTTCCCCTTCAAGTTTCCGAGCTCAGCCTCGACGACCTCAAATTACACGATGAACCTCAAGTTCTGCGATGAAACGCGACCTCAAGTTACTCGATGGAACACTGCCGCTTCGAGCAGAACCTCAACTTTGCGGCTTTCTCTGACGAAGCATGGGCTGAAATTGTGATTTGAGGCTTTCAGCTTGTTCTCAAAGACTTTTTGGAGGTATTGGAGACACCATGAGAGGTTAAAACACAAGGGAAAGAAATGTACAAGCTGTTCTAGGTGAAAGCCGCGTTGTTTACCCGTGATTTATTGGACCGGTGATGCTGCTTACAAATAGCCTTTTTGGGATAATTTACGTGTATTGGATTTTAAACTTTTCTAGCACACAAACATAATTCCTCAAAAAAAATCTGCACTCATTCCACTCCTGAATGAACAGGAAGCAAAATACTCCCAAATCTGGAAATATTGCATAACTCAGTTCGCCCGTGGTTAATTTTTGTGTTCGGCCCACAGAGAACACCCTTCGAGCAAACGAACAGAATTCTCTTTAAAAAACTCATGCTCATTCCACTTATGAATGAACAAGAAGCAAGATACTTCCAAATATGGAAATATTGCACAACTCAGTTCGCCCGTGGTTAATTTTTGTGTTCAGCACACAGAGGACATCTTTCAAGCACACAAACACAATTCCCCCGAAAAATCCGTGCTTATTCCACTCATGAATGAACAGTGAGGTGTCATCTGTGGGCTGAACACAAAAATCAACCACGGGCGAATTGAGTTGTGCAATATTTCCATATTTGGGAGTATTTTGCTTCCTGTTCATTTGGAAGTGGAATGAGTGCAGATTTTTATGAGGAATTGTGTTTGTGTGCTTGAAAGGTGTCCTCTGTCCGCTGAACACAAAAATTAACCACGGGCGAACTGAGTTATGCAATATTTCCATATTTGGAAGTATTTTGCTTCTTGTTCATTTATAGGTGGAATGAGCACGGATATTTTGGGGGAATTCTGTTCGTGTGCTCGAAGGGTGTTCTCTGTGCGCTGAGCATAAAAATTAACCACAGGTGAACTGAGTTATGCAATATTTCCAGATTTGAGAGTATTTTGCTTCCTGTTCATTCAGGAGTGGAATGAGTCTGGATTTTTTTGAGGAATTGTGTTTGTGGGCTTGGAAGGTGTCCTCTGTGTGCTGAACACAAAATTAACCATGGGCAAACAGAGTTGTGCAATATTTCCATATTTGAGAGCTTTTTGCTTCCTATTCCTTCAGAAGTGGAATGAGTATCAATTTTTCCCTGGGATTGTGTTCGTGTGCCTGAAACGAGTTCTCTGGACAGAGAAGACAAAGATTAACCACAGGCGAACCGAGTTGTGTGATATTTCCATATTTGGGAGTCTTTTGCTTTATGTTCCTTCAGGAGTGGAATGAGTGTGATTTTTTACGAGGATTGTGTTTGTGTGCCTCAGACGAGTTCTCTGCAGAGAACACAAAATTAACTACGGGTGAACCGAGTTGTGCAATATCTCCATATTTGGAAGTATTTTGCTTCGTGTTCCTTCAGAAGTGGAATGAGTACTGTCTCGATATGTAGGGGAGCAACCGACCGAGGACCGTGACATACCTGTTGCCTCTTTTTCAGGCAACGGAGGCCACCGTGAGCGTGACCGTTGCCTCAGAAGGCAACAAGATAAATTTTCTTCCCGCAGAAACAGACCAAATACGGGATTTCTAGCACTTATCTAGTGCTTCCCAAAGAGAAATACTGGTTTCGTGACTTTCCCGACCTATTCCCAAGGCCAGGATTTTTTTTGTCAATGTCACGATTTTTTCGAAGCAACCGAGCTCACCGTTACCGTGACAAGGCAACGCAACGGACGGTCCGTTACCGTGACCATTGCTCCCCTACACATAGAGACAGAATGAATTTGTTGTGTAATTAATTGTGTTCATGTACCTGAAATGACTTCTCTGGGTGGAGAACATAAAATTAATCTTGAGTGAATCCAGTTGTGTGTCATGTTTGCCGGGAACAGGAATGAGCAAGGAGAAAGATATGCTGTCCTACCTAACTGTCCTAAAGTGCATTAAGTCACATCATGTGATGTGATGGTGGCAGAAATGTTGCTCGAGCTTGGTTCACAACGTCGGACAGAAATACTGTCTCTATGTGTAGGGGAGCAATGGTCACGGTAACGGACCGTCCGTTGCGTTGCCTTTGTCACAGTAACGGTGAGCTCGGTTGCTTCGAAAAAATCGTGACATTGACAAAAAAAATCCTGGCCTTGGGAATAGGTCGGGAAAGTCACGAAACCAGTATTTCTCTTTGGGAAGCACTAGATAAGTGCTAGAAATCCCGTATTTGGTCTGTTTCTGCGGGAAGAAAATTTATCTTGTTGCCTTCTGAGGCAACGGTCATGCTCACGGTGGCCTCCGTTGCCTGAAAAAGAGGCAACGGGTATGTCACGGTCCTCGGTCGGTTGCTCCCCTACATATTGAGACAGTATGAGCCAAATTTCGAGTACTGGGGTTTTTTCATTCAAATCGACAGTCACGCATCACGCACCCCCCTGTTTCAGTGCAAAATCTCGGCACATTGTTTGGTGATGGCCTGCATTTGTTTGGATTGGCATGGAGAGCCCTGAGCTCCTTTTCAAAAGCACCAGGGCCGTCAAAATAAATCTGAAGAGACAGTCTGAACCGGAATTTCGCTGGCTATCCTCCCAGCAAGACCCCGTCAAAATCCGGCTTGAAAATCATTGCACAGTGGCCAAAATACGATGGCGCTCGTTCGAATCCGGCTAGTCGATTTATATTTTTTCATCTTTGTTTCCTAATCTCCTCCGGGTCACAGCTGGTCAACGACCACGTACGGTGTTCCTCTAGTACTGCGTTCGAGTTATCCTGTGTATACATAAATATCTGACACATACCGATCAATTCAGTATCGCTTCTGTGTAGCTCTGTGCTCAGGGCAGCATCGTGCCCTATTTGTTATTGCGTATTTTTTGTATTCAAGCTCGTAGTATCTACCATTCAACAACATGTCTAGTAAAACATTTGAGAGTTTAAGAGGTTCCACTCCATATGTTCAGTACTACGTTTCAGTAAATTTGGGGCCACAGAAATATGCGAACCATTTCAAACAGTTCAGCTTCTCTCCTGTGGTTTTATGCTTGGGGGTAACCTCGGGTAACCGTATGACTGGGTTTAATTGTTTTTGTCATAGAGTGCGCATGTATGACAGGTGTGAATCTGCACGACTTATCAGAAGTGTAGGTCGTGGCGGTGCAGACCCCATGTATGCAACACTTCGGATAATCCCGAACATTTGATGGTCGGCTTCAACAGCGGTACAATTTCCACCGGGTCACCTCTAGTAACACATTTGAGTCATCCTGTGTATATATAAATATCCGACACATATTGAACAATTTGGTTTCACTTCTGTGTAGCTCTGTGCTCGGGGCAGCATTGGGAAAATCGTGCCTTATTTGATCGGGGGTATTGCATTTTTTTTTTGTATTCAAGGTTGTAGTATCTACCATCAAACAGCACCTTTGGTACATCATTTGAGGGTGTAGTGGTTCCACTCCATACATTTAGTACTACATTTGAGTTAGTTTGGGGCTACAGTGTAGTATGGCTCCTTGAATCACCACTTTCCTTTTTCATCTCTAACACATGCAATTGGGTGAAATAAAATGGGATTTTAATTGAGCATATTCTTGAGCATATAATACATTGTCCTGGAGTGAAATAAGAATAGGAGGGGTCGCGGAATGTACCAACCAGAAAAAATAATGTTCGGTGATCGAATTACGGCATTTCTGGTTCCTTGAATCAGCACTTGCTTTATCTCCCCCTTGACTCTGTATTGCTTCCAGCACATGTTTTTTATGTTTACTGAACCAATAGATGGTTTCCTACATTCCCAGAAAGACACAGGTGGGCAGAAATGGGAGAAAAGCAGAGGTATGTCCGAAAAGGGAAGTTGTGCTTTTTGCGTGCATCAGACTCGGACGAATTCTGGGGCAATCAGTTTGGGTCATATCACTTGGGGTATTTGGAAGGGATTGTAGCCAGCGATGTCCTTGATAGGATAGAAATTACTTTGGGGCCAATATCTTTTGAACTGGTGACCAAATGAGGTTAGCAAGCACGAATGTCCTCCCAGATGATAGTGCAGTAGCTGATATTTTTGGGTTGCACATGTGAAGGCGTGTTCCCCTTCAAATTGCGGAGAAAGAATGTACCAAAGGATTGCCATATTCTGCCGAAAAGCACCTACAGTATTCCAGTTACTTTTTGGTCATACAATTTCGAAAATTTGATAATATATTAGGTCTGAAAGATTGTACCTCAGGTCCCAGTGTACTAATCCATGCCAAATTAACCATAGATTGAGAATCTGGCCACAAGAATGCAAAAGTTTGAAACGGAAGCCCTCAAAATCAAATTTCCGGTTACTTTTGGTCATAAGGTAGAGGGCGTGGGTTCCCGGCGCCCTTATGTAAACAGCCATCAGCTGCAACTTTCGGCCAAAATAGCTCATTCAAATTAATAGTTAGGGGTATTTTGGTCAATAGGAATCATATTTGATGTCATTATGTATAGTTCCTATTGACCAGATCCAAGAAAAAAAAAATTGACAGAGTTATAAGCCAAAAAAACTTTTCACTTTTTTTGAGTTCTAAAACACTTTTCACAGTTATTGGAGCAGTTTTGACAGCCGTGACTCAGACCGCACCAACCACGCGCCAACCACGCCCCTTCTGTGTACTTTCAGCATAGCTTTTTTTTTTTTTTTTGCATTCTTCCACTTATCTTCAGTCTGAGACATGCCTAAAGGTAAAAATTTACACAAGGCAAGACAGAACAACCTCCAGAAGGCCCGAAACTCCCTCAACGCCACTGTGGAAAGGTGCCAGATGAAGGCGACACTAGAGCGTCGGTCTGCGAGAGACTAGAGGTGCGTGGCTTTCTCAACCGAGAGATTTCTTCACGGCGAACCCTTGCGGATCGAGCGAGCCATGACGGTACCACTTCCATCTAAGTTATCCAACGATCAAATATTGTCAATATGTGTTTCTGTCGCGGTGCGTATCAGCTGCGGCGCAAAATGACCCTCGACGTCGTGGTTCTGCCACATGGTCGTTGACGCGTCGCGGCATTAAATTATCCGAATGAGGTCAACATGAGCGACGCTCTACGAAGGCCTCGTCGTCAGGCTCAGTGAAGAAAACAACGAGGAAGCGGTGAGGGTCTTGAGTGAGGAGGCTGACTTCGTAGAGTGACATTCAGGAAGGTTCGACAGGATGGAAAAAACGAATCCGACGATAAGGGAGATATCGACGAGTCGCTTTGGATGGAGAGGAAGGAAAGATATATATATTCATTTTCTCGGATCATCGGCGGCCTTCGGCCGCTCGGGAAATGTACGAGGATAGTGTAAGGAAGGAGTATGGCAAGGATATTGTGGATATGTGTGTGTGTGGTGTGCGGGGGGGATTGGCCGCTCCGCGGCCGATTCGCTGAGCCGATGAGGCGCCGGGAGAAATGTCCGGGCCCTGCAGAGGCACTGGCCGGAACAACCAAGCGTGAGCAACAGGAGCGGGTGGGTGGGGCTCGAAGTTGGTGGTGAGTGGATGAGCTTGGTGGTGGTATGAAGCTGGACGCGAAGACGCGATGGACGCGTCGAGGAAGAAAGATGGATAATAATAACTAATAACACATCAGATCAGATCTGTCCGTGGCGTCCTAATCTCATCTCCCTTATCTCCCACTAAGTCGACTCGTGCCTCCTCTGCCTTAGCTCCCACAGATTTTGCATATGCTTTGCGAGTATCGGGTTTCGCATGCTCTAGACGGTGAGCTGTTGGTCGGACGACTCGGAGGCGGCAAGACGAGCGAGTGGTACTAATTGAGCAGTCAAGGGCTTGACGTCGAAACCCGAAGAGAGCATCGTTGCCGAAGATCGGGAAATGGCGGCGGCAGACATAATATGTGGCTGTGCACATCAATGTTCCGAACAATGGCCAGGGTGGCACTTTTGGTGGCACTGCAAAACGGACCATGTCCACCAAGACCACTTCCGCTCAACTTCGTTCTACTTGGGATCGGGCTCGCCTTCGTTTGGCTGAGTTGAACAACCTCATCGATGCACTCGTCGCAGAACGCCACAAAGTGCAGGATGAACTGGATGCCATTGTCTATCCAGTTCTATCCCTTCCCTCCGAGATCACGTCTCATATCTTCAATCAATCGCTCTCCGACGCCACTACCCCATCACGCCACCTCCAAGCATGATCACAGAGATCAAGGCCTCAATTGCTCAGTTTTTAGCTCAGAAATAAATATAATATCTACAGCGTGTTCTGGCAAAAACGGGGTGAAATACAGTTGGAAAAAGTTGGCGACCGCGAGATTTGATCCTGGGAAAGTATGACTAAGCAGCTTACATAAGGGTGCCGGGGTTCCACGCCCTCTGTCTTATGGAGAAATCTGTTTAAAAAGTCCCCACCGTTCTTGGAATGATCTATCTCCAGATCGCGGAATTGTCGTTAAACAGGCTCATCATTCGAGGATACTGCAGTTTATTACAGTACCCGCGAGGACAATCAACGATACTCCATGAAGGTAGCCTCGCGTACATATCCCCTTCCTCGTCATTGAGATTATTGAGATTCTAGAGAGGCGGTCATTGTGTGATGGTGACCTTCCATCCGAAATTAATGACGTCATACTCATTGAATGGATGCGAATATCACGCCCGCCGCCATATAAAAACTATTAGTGGGTGACTTCCCGTAAGATAAAATATCCCCCGATTTCGGAAGCAACAGTCTTTCCCAAGTCGGCGCGGGTACATCAAATTGTTATCGATTTTTTCATACATCGTTTACCCACTGGCAAACTTACTTATGCAACATTCCCATGTGTTTCTTCCTCAGATCGAAATCACTCCGCACTGAGGCTCGGATCGCGGTCGCACGCATGAGGAGGAGGAGCTGCAGAGGACGTCAACGAAGATGAAACCAGTATTGACGAAGGACGCACGCAGCCCAACTGAGTTCTGCAATTGAGGTGGATTTTTTCTGCTTCAATGGGATGAACAATGATTTTTGTTCTGTTTAACAGAACACGAACTGTTCCCTAGGTCACGACCGATTGAACAAAGTAAGATCATACTTGATTAAACTGCTTCAAGCGGGGACCCAGAACCCAAATAGCCCGCACATAGACTAAATATTCCAGGTTACGCGAACAGGCTCCATGACTGTCAAGAAGGGTGCTTGACTTTGTCGCTTTAATCATTCAGAAATCAATGTGGCACCTCCAAACAACCTAAGGACTTGGACCAGAAATCCGTTTTAAAAAAGGAGAATAGGGAGGAGGGCCCCCTGTGGTTGTTTATTCGTTCGAATGATTCGCCTGTCTCCGCAACATGCTAACTTTGGCTCACGCCTTGCGACACCCCATATCGACGTGTCTCAGAGATCGCTCACCCCTTGTGTACTTCCGTTCCATATTATGAATGGACGATGGAATATGAATTCTAGAGCTTCGTCAGCGAACGGCACCCCGCAGGCGATGAGCGTCGTGTCCCAGATGCAATCGGCCAACAATCGGCCGGTGATCGCTGATCTTCTTCGGACCAAACAAACAACACCTCTTGTCTTTCCCCATCATCCCGAAAACTGTGTCCGCGCCAATTATGGGTCCAATCTTGCTCTGGAGATCCGGAAAACTCTCGAAATTGCAAACCATATGGGAATCTTGTCTAGGATTAGACTCGTAACCAGTCTGCTACGGCATTTCTAACAAGGCGAGCTTGTTGCTGTAGGCAAAACTGGTAGGCTTGGCAAAGGCCTGAGCCTGGAGTTTCTGTTGCATGATTCCGAAGTCCTTCCAACTGTGGGTCAATCGCCGCAGAGCCATAGTCAGACTAGACGCTTATGCCGTGCTTAACCGAGGTGCTTAAGATGTGCTTAAAGTATTTTATTTTGCATCAGAAGCGTGGGATAAGCACCAATTTACTCTGACCGTCCCTTTTCGAGTTGTGCTTAAAGTGTGCTTAAACATGAATTTTGCGTGCTTCAAAATTTATGATCGGTGGCTGTTCGTGCAGCGTCTTGCACAAATGCCGTCAAGAGCTCGACGCATTGCCCGAGAAAAAGAAGATTGATTCCATCGGCATCCTTCCAGCTTTGTGTGTTCATTAGCGTTGGCCAGAGTTTGCTTGCAGCTACGTACTCAACGTCCATATCGGCCTCGCCATTGTCTGCGACATCGGCAGCCTCGGGCTCAGGATCAGCCTCGGGCTCGGGCGGGGGCTGGAGCACTTTTTTAGGGCGGCCCCTTTTCTTCTTTGGCACAGGCGGATCTTGGGCTTCAGCAGCGGCGATGGCAGCAGCGTTGAGCGCTCGGTCTGAGGTGGTTGCTGTCCGCCGGGGGGGCATGATCGAGGCTCCTTTGAGACGACGACAACAGAGAGGAGCGAAATTTGAAATAGGAAATAACATATATATATAATTAGTCATCTGAACGAGCAGGGAGTAATCAAAATTCAGCTTAAGCACGCTTTTTAAGTACGGTGAAGCGCCTCCGGAGGCGCTTCAACGCTTCAGCGGTGCTTAAGGATTTAAATGCTTATCCCACGCTTCTGATGCAAAATAAATACTTTAAGCACATCTTAAGCACGTCGGTTAAGCACGGCATAAGCGTCTAGTCTGACTGCCCCTATTGATGGTCGGCAGGAAGTGCCAAACAAGTGAGCATCGTATCGTAAGTCAAGTCGCCAGACGATAATGGTAAGAAATCAAGATCAGCTCGGTGCAAATGAAGCATTACAGCCGTTTGCGGAACTTAGGGCGCGGGCCATTTTTTTCTCATTTGACGGATTTTCAGCAAGTCGCCTGCCCCGAGCTCAATTCTGATCGGATCGCCTTGAAAGTAGGCGCGTTAGAATCACATTGAGAATCCGCAGTCAACGCAATGCCGGTATTTTTGATGCCATCAGACAATGACCAAATTCAAATTGGACTAAGGTGGAGAGCATGGGAAGCCTGCGCCTTTATGTAAGCCCGACTTGATAGCCGTTATTGCGGGGGTGGGAGGGGGTGGGTGAAAAAAAACTATCATAGATAATGTTCTTAGGATCATTGTAAGGAAGTTCTATGAAAGATTTGAGCAAAAAGATCCACTAGTAGCTTGCCATAATGACTTTTATTTTTATATTCCCAAAATATGCAGAACACATGTTTGACGCATTTGGAATGGGTTTTGTTGCGGCGAGGCGAAAATTTGGAATGATTACATAATCAACACGTGACTGATACACATCTTTTCAGGCCACGTTTATGGGTCTTCTTGCACCTCTTTCCTCAAAACCTGCAATTATGGCCCGGCCAACCTCTGCTAAGAAAGCAAAACGAGGAAATGCGTCAAAAGCAGCAGCTTCACGCAGGAAAACTTCTGATCCAGCCCCTATTCCTCCCAATGATCACATCCATCAGCCAATTGATATTTTGATTGTGGTGTTTCACGTGTTTTTTTGGTGTTTTCACGTTGTGATCAAAAATTGTTGTTTTTGTGCAGGCGCTGGAGCCCGCTGCTGGGGTCGAAGAGTTATAGAAAGGGTAGGTATTTGGTGTAAGATAGTGGTTACATCTCAACTTGAGAAAATTTTGATGTGTCGGTGCCGTGCAAGGGGTACCCGCTGGAGAAATCCTCTACACGGGGTACAAAAAGTGAAATAACACGGCAGCAGACCCTCCCTCCCTACGTAATGCTTACGTATCCGTCCCCATAAGGGAATTTCCCATGATCTCATCGACGGCTTGTCGGGCAAAATTCATTCGGAAAGGTGTAACAGCTCCTGTATCTACCCGGGTGCTAGTATATCTACTGGAATCGAAGTTGGAAAGGGTCGTGTTCAATTTCTTCTGGTGATCAACACTTTCGACATGGAACGTCCAGTTGGCAGTTTGCTTCTCCACCCTTCCCAAAGTTGATCCACTGACTGCAGAGATTGCAGTGTCGACGAGTTTTGTTCTGTTCAGAGTGGGGAGATTGATTACCAGTAGACGAAGACATTGAATTGCTACCTCGGCGGCGGCGGACATCACCTCGGACTGACGGTGTAAAGGTAGAAGAAGCTTGAAGTTCGTGACGTGGCCGCGTTGTTTGACAACAGCTTGACTGTCAATCTCGCCGTGATACCCGGAAACGACGCGAAAACTATCTATGCCCACAGACTGAGCCATACACCTCAATTTTGGACAAATGTAGCAAAAATCAAGTGGACTCAAAACAATCGATCCACAGAGGCTATACACATGATTTTTGATGCCAAAAATCGGATATGAAGGGCGAGAATATATCCAGATAAACATTTCTAGGTGGTCAGACCCAGAATATTGCACGAGTTTCTGCTGTAGTAAGCGAATTAACGGTCACTTTTGTCAGTACTGAGTACATATAGGAATACAATCCAAGGGCTCAACCCACAACTGCGCATCCTGTTTTATCGGATTGCGTACCTCCTTACCTTCCCCATACGTGTCATATTCGTATTCGATGGCCCCGCACGTCCTGAAATCAAACGCGGAACCAATGTACTCGCTCGGGGCCACCGGCTGACAAGTTCTTTCCAAAAGTTTGATTGAGGTATTTGGGTACCATTGGCATACGGTAAGTGCGATGATGAGACGATGTTTATTGGACTCATCCTAGCCTGTAGGCATCCGGCGAAGCCGAAGCAGAATTAGGCCAACTCAGTGATCTGAGTATCATTGAGGTGGGAAACGTTTTCAGCACCATGGTCCCCCCGTTCAGAATAGGGCCCTTGTTCCTTTTTTGCCCTTTCTCGCAGGGCATTCAAATCTGGAAGGCAGGGTGTTTATTCAAACCTTAGATATGTCAAGTGCTATATTATCCCTGCTGAACCTGGCTGAAATACATTATAATGCACCAGATGGTCGGTTCCATAGTGATACACGGGGTTTACCTACCTCTCCCTTATGGTTGCTGAAATCGCAATAGCTAGGATCTTCAAATTATTTTGTAATGGACCTTGCCATGAGGCACGGGGTTCAAAATGGCATTGTGGGGCACGGGGTTCAAAGTAGCATTAGTCTTCCCTGCTCAAAGAATGCGTCAGACAGTGCGTATGCATTCATTGGAAACCGCTGGCACACCTCATGACTTTGCCGCATCGGACCCGCGCTCTCATCTGGATGGTTTATACAACAAAATCCAGCGTGTCGATAATAGCCAGCGAAATTTGGGTTCCAACTGTCTCCTCAGATCTATCTTGAAGGCCCTGGGACCTTTGCACCAGAGCTGAGGGCTCTCCATGTCAATCCAAACAAATGCATGTGAACCTCAGCACACACATCCCACTAGGAAACAAGGTCACCACAGCTGAAGGGATTGAGGGGGTGGTCGATCGAGTAACAGGCGTAAGTTCTAGATTAACCAAGGAATCACTAACTACGACAGGGTTTTTATACTACGATCAATTGGCTGGATGTGAATAGAATAAGCGAATTAGTAACGAACGTGAAACGCACACGTGAATGTGTACGAAATAAGAAGTAAAATTAATAAGGAATGTGCAGACTGTAGAAATTTCCCAGGGGATCCCGGGAAGTTTTGGCGGAGATCATGCGCCGGAGATTTACCGGAAAATATCCTCTGTTGAAGATTAGTGGAGTATTGAACAAAGTCTGACCGGGCATGCGCATGGAGATTGTTGGTTGGGATGTGGTTGTGGTTTTATTGTTTATACTAAGATCAGACTGAGGGATGTCCGAGAATTTCGGGAAAAGGAATATGTATGTACAACTGACCTTGCCACGAAGTTGCTCCAGGTGTGGCGAGGGAACTAGGTTTGCGAACTGATAAATAGTTGGCAATGAGTATGAGGAACTCACCCATAGCCTTCGCGCGCGAAACGCATTTTCAAAAGCGTGACCATATTGTACGAGCAGGAATATCAACGAAACAAATCAAAGTCATTCCAACAGGATGCCCGCAACGATTACATTCGGGAGGCCGCCCAGGGGCCGTCAGGAGTTGGGCAGACCCATTTTGCAGGCAGTTGACCTATCTTCGTGTTTACGGCAATGTTTGCATGTAAGACATGCTCTGCATTCGGAACCTTGTACTGGATTATTTCGATCAAATCAACCGGGGCGTGACGCGTGACCCGTTTGACCTATTCGACAATTCGATAGGGACCCCAAAGGAGCGTGACAGGCCGAAAAATTTCGACATTCAGCAGAATCGATGTCGGGGCGTCAACCAAGAGTTCTAGCATGATGCAGGAATATTTGGATGAATTTTACATTGTCTTGCATCTTTTTTCTCTTTTGCTTCATCTGACCCTTTATTTCACTTAAAAGCGGCTATTTCGGGCGAAAAAATGGCAAGTAGGCTTCAAAATCAGAGAATTTGCTGAAATATGGTGTTCTGAAGACATTCTTCAGTGGAGAAATTTATTCATGAATGTGTACTGATTTTATACGGATTTCATGACCCTTCGACCAATTCGACAAACGCCTCCGTGACGCGTGACCTCGACCAAATTTCGACATCGACGCTGGGGTCCGTGACCCGTGACTGTCGATTTGATCGAAATAATCCAGTATACGGTCATTGAAAATACTTGAGCATGTCATGAACACGCACTCTCGTTTTGCGTCGGCCCCTTTGCTCAGTTGTTGACTCATCGGTTGTAGTGTTATTGTTCTCTTTCTCGGCCGAAACACCATCCTGAACGCAATCAGTGAAATAAAATGCACACGAATCCATACAACTCACGAATTTTTGCTCGATAATGATTTTTTGCAGCGGCAGCGTTCTTTATTTTGATCATGTTCGATACCAGGTCGGAGTAATTTTTGGTGGCCTCCAGCTGAATCGGGTCCTTGACCTGGCGCGGGACGGTAAAGCTGACATCATAATCGGTATAATCAAGCTTCTCGAGGCCCAGCGCATCAGAGAACTTGACGAGGATCTGGGCTTTGAGGGTTTCATAAGGCTCATCGCTGTTCATCGTTAGAATTGCGCTCTTGGTGGGTTTACGAGAGGAAACAGCCTTCTTCATATCGGAAGTTGAATAAATATTGACAGTACAAGTTATTTCGCGGGCGTCGGGCAGTAATAATCAACGTCACGAGAGTTTGCGCTGCAGCCATTGAAGCCATCCAGTGGCTAGCGATTTCGGCCCAGCCAGCGATATGAGTCCAACTCTCCCATGGTCATTGCAGAGGGGGTGTTAGCAGCAATTTACTGCCGCCAACCGTGGGAAAATCTGTGGAGCTCACGTCAAACGCGTCATTCTGGGGCTCGTCATAGGATGGCTCCAGGGGTGGATTTGACACGGGATGAACTCAGACTGTACTGCAGAATTCGTAGGGTTATGAAAACCTCTCAGAAGTGCGCAATAAATGCGACAGCATCATGGAAACCCTTCCAGAATTTGTTTCGTAAATTCTCACAAAATTGCAGCAGTTCCTTGAATGACTAAAATTGCCCGAAAATCTGTTAGCCCCAACTAAGAATATTCGGAGTAAACAAGGCGGAAATTGGTGTATTAGTAAGCCCCCGGCACGAAAAATAGACTTACAGTATATTTTTCGCATTTTTTTGAGGGCCTGGTATATAATTCGGATAAAAACTCGCGCTCGGCGGAGGCCTGGGTCGAATTCGGATAAAAATAGCCCGATTAGGGCATTTGGGCTGATTTTTGGGGTTGAGAGGAATGGTGTGTGTTCCGTTGACATCTTGTAGGATTATGTATGAATAACCACCCGTATATTACTGCATGTTTGTCTTCGGTAAACTCGTTCTTCATCATTATGTTGTGGACCGCCTAGTGAGTAGCTGCATTTTCAAATTCCTCTACGTTTCCAACACTCATTGAGTCTTTGCCTGAGCACGGGCGTATCTTAGGCCGCAACTTTCATGGGGTGGTGAGTTAAAGAGAAGGCGGGACCCAGGTGACGTACGCGTTACACAGTTCCTTGTTGCCATGCGGCCCCTTTCTCCACTTGAGAGATTGAGTTGCATTGCAACTGGAGCACTGGTATGGTTCTGCAACATTTGAAGGAGGAGGTGTTCTAAGAAACATCCTGGATTTCCCTGGGTGATCATCTACAGCCAGGAAGCTCAAATCATTGCATGAAAGAGTCAAAGTGGGCTCTGTCCCTGCTGGGCGAATGTGCGTCTCCATGACTAGTTGGTCCCCACCACTGCATCTCAGACTCGGGTCGAGCCATGTGGGATATGGTGGACCGACGTTGAATGCTTGATTTTGGCTTTCGTCGAACCCTGATTTGTCCACCCTTCTGAGTCATTGCATTAGTATTGAGTATTGATGACCTGTTTAGTGCGCTTACAGAGCCACCCCGGTATTGCTGATACCTATCTGACTATGAAGGCCCGAGCCTTTCTCGATCTCTTCCTCCAAGGCACTTGACAGAACTGCCGCCACAGGTAATTTGGGCTTGTCCCTGCCCGTAGGACCACTACCCATTGGCGGGCGATTCACTGGAGGAAGATTGAGTGCCTGGCATAGCCGAACATTTTCCCCCTCCAGCTCCGAGATACGCTGCTGCAAGGCCTGCAGATGGTGATCATGTGAGAAAAAGAAGGACATTCCGTGAAATACGCGGGCGGACCTCGAAGTGGGCCGCACGACGAGCTCTGAATGCACGTTGATTATTGCGGGCGGGATTTGGAGGCAGGTTATCGTTGCGTTTGCGGCCGCGCTTGGAGGAAATCATGGGCGAAAACAAACGACGGGTAGTGTTTGTGTTTGTTTTTCATACATAACGGCACCTGACTCAGATCCGCCGCCACCGCAGTTCTGTTGGGAATCAGCTTACGTGTACGAGCTTATGCGAGCTCCGCTACCCAGCCACGGTTACGAGGTTCATCAGACAGTGTAGGGCAGAGAACGAGTCCGGGTCACCCGCGAGGTTGAACCATGGGAAAACCCGTGGGGTATACTTACTCAGGCCCCGGGAAGCTCGCCCAAGGGTAACTCCGAAATTAGGGGATTTGAGGCGAAAATTTTGCGATTTTGGACTCCGAAATTAGGGGATTTGAGACCAAATTTTGAAAACATACTGGACAATTTCGTTCAAATCGGCAGTCACGCGTCACGCACCCCCCCTGTCGATCACGAACTTTGGTCGAGGTCACGCATCACTCGGGCCTCTGTCGAACCTCCACGTGGCCACACAGGCCAAGGGGATCGCACTAAAAGATTAATAAAATCCACTCGTATGTGGTCACCTGTTTGGCTTTTGATGGCAACTGATCGGCAAAACCGGCGGCATCAAATCCATCATTTCTCGTATTAACATTGTCTCTGGCATTGCTCGAGCATGTGTGTCATGCGAAGTGCTGAATATTCCACTCACTGTCTTTTATAACTGAATAAGTACATTCACAAGTCCTTATTTATATAACAAAACAGCCTTCTTAGATTTCATATGGATTTCATATCAGGGTTCTCAGCCAGGAAGGATGCTGCACCTTCTGATCCAGTAATTATAGCCTCCAAGCCATCCGGACACACCTTGACGCGACGAACGCGTCTGGACCAGCACCGGGACTTGAATTGATGGATTTGATGCCGCCGGTTTTGCCGATCAGTTGCCATCAAAAGCCAAACAGGTGACACGTACGAGTGGATTTTATTAATCTTTTTAGTGCGATCCCCTTGACACAGGCCCCAAATTGCCTAAACAAAAAAAAAAAGGCAAAAAAAGACAAAAATTTCGGTTCAAATGCCAAAATTTTCGAGGTGTCACGCAAAAATTCAACAGTTGCCGAAATGTCGAATAGGTAAAATGGGTCACGCGTCACACCCCCTGTCGATTTGAATGAAATTGTCCAGTACTCCAAGTTGGGGGATTTCAGACCCACATTGGGCTCACTTTATTTGTATTTGGGGTTGTTGAGCAGGCTCATCTGTCAAAATTTTATTCCCAAGCGACGCGATGGATACTTCAAATGGACTTCACTCCGGGTATCGTCAAATACGGAATATACAGATTGTATACCCAGATATCGAGCCTCTGGCATCAGACTCTCGGCAAAAAATTCCCGGGACTGCCCTCGACGCGTTCGGCGCGTGGCTTTACGCGACTACTTAAAGAAGAGAACGGTGGGCCACCGGACTGGTGTTTCTTCGCATCATGGCTGGCAGCTCTGGCGTCCGGGAAAACCAAGGGAACAGGTCTGGGTACTATGGAGGAGCACATCTTCGCTGCGGTACGTCACGATTCATATCAAGGGTCTCGGTAACTAAACTGAATGCCCAGACGCGAGAGGGAACCTCAGAATCAATCTTGGCGCGGTCAAGGTGGATAATACCGTTATGTGGAGGTGCTCCTTTGCACTGGATACTGGCCTGGGTCGACTATGCCGCGAAAGAAATAGGAATCTTTGATAGCATCCCAGAGCTTGCATCAAGTAGCTGGGGAGAACCTGTGCGTGTAGGCGACAACTCCATGACAAACTTGGCAATCCCGGGATACTCACAATCACGGTCTATGTTCCACAGCAGAGAACGTGGCATGCGCTCAGTGTTCGGAAAGAACTCTGAACGGGGAGTACCCCGTACTCTCAGACCGTGCAGAGTTCACGGCGAACTCAATCATCGGCAGTTTCGCAACCCGATCACACTGCTTGGGTTCAATACACTGTCGCAGCATTTGCGTCACGGTGCGGTTGGCACATTCCTTTCCGCCGTCAGACTCCGGGTGGTAAGCACTCGACATGTTGAGTTTGACTCCACTCAAGGAATGCAAAAGCCGCCAAAACGTACTTGTAAAAAGAACGTCACGGTCATTCACAATATTCCTAGGCAAGCCATGAAGCTTGTATATTTCCTCGAATATGAGTTCAGCCATTCGACGGGTGGTGTAGTTAATGCGCGAAGGTATGAGATGCACCATGCTGGTAAGCAAATCAATGACCACAGTGATGGAATTGAACACCAAGTCCCAATTCCGTGCTTCGGGTAACGGTCCGACAAAGTCAACACCGATCGATTCCCACGGCTGTTCAGGCGGATTTAGAGCAGGCCGTAAGGCCACTAATTGCTCAGCTTGCACGTCTTGCATGCATCACAGTGTCGTCTACCATCTCTTTCCACCATACATTAGACTCGTGAACCAGTCAGCCAGCGCATTGATCTCAGACAGCGGAGATAATACTCAATTGGGAACATCAGACAACAAGAGCAACAATCAGACAAAGAGAGAGCAAACAATGAGATCAAGCGCTAGCAGACTCCCTTAGCATCACTTTGGCGTGAAGATTTCCCCCCCGCCATTTCAGACACTTGACTTGGAAAAATATTGTCCATTCACTCGGGTTGAGTGCTTCAAATGAATGCATTTCTGGTACATAAATACAAGGGTCCAGAAGCTAATCTAAATACCCAACGAGTATTCCCCATTTCCAGCGTGTATCCCAAGCCTATTCAAAGACGTGAGCCAAAAAAAAAAAAAGAGCAAAAAGTCCTAAACTTACCGCAGAATCAAGTCGAGAATGACATCTAAAGATCTGACAGACCCCTGAGTAAACGGCACTCATTCTACGAATAAACGAACCGTGTCGAGGTTACAACAAACCAAACTTTCTCGCCGAAATACGAATACGGTGGGAATGGATCAGCGTTGCAGATCTGAACCAAATATGATAACACACCTAAGAGTTACACCCAAATCACGCTTTTCAAAATGCAAGCCATTGCGTTTGTGTAAAATATACTATATACACAAGCCAGATCAAGCTTTTCAAAATGCAAGCCATTTCAATGCCCTTTGAATGCACCCCACAACATACGCACCGAAAATTTGACCCCCGGCGAACCACATTGTGGAATATTTGCTGAATTTTGTGGCTGTGCACATACTTTATCTCTTCCCGGTGCAGAAGTGGAATGAGTGCTCATTTTCTGGCTGGATCATAGTCTGGCTAGGTGAATGGACCCCTCAATATGTGCGCAAGGAAGTCAACCTCCGGCGAAGCACGTTGTCTGAATTTTGTGGCTGTGCACATATTTTATCTCTTTCTGGTACTTACAGAAGTGGAATGAGTGTTCATGTTCTGGTCGAACATGCTGTGGAATATTTGCTGAATTTTGTGGCTGTGCGCATATTTACCTCTTCCCGGTGCAGAGGTGGAATGAGTGTTCATTTTCTGGTCGATTCATGGTCCGGCTGGGTGAATACACCCTTCAACATGCTCACAGAAAATTGAACCCCCAGCGAACCGCGTTGCGGAATATTTTATTGAATTTTGTGGCTGTGCCCATATTTTACCTCTTCCCGGTGCAGAGGTGGAATGAGTGTTCATTTTCTGGTCAATTAATGGTCTGGCTGGGTGAATGCACCCTCCAACATGAGCACAGAAAATTTAACCACCAGCGAACCACGTTGTGGAATATTTTTCGAGTTTTGTGCCTGTGCGCATACTGTATCACCTGGGCATCATAGGCGCTGAAATTAGCAGAATGAGGCGGCAGAGCTTGAGCAGAGCTGGTTGAAAAGTTAAAGAGGTGTAGGTAGACAGGCCTGGTCTACGCGAAGTCGACCCATGTAGGCAGACGGTAGGCCCAGGTAGGCCCAATTTGGCGTACATGCCGTAGGCAGACCCGTGCCTATGGGGGTCGGCCGACGTAGACCGATGTCAGCCCAGGTAAACCAGCCTTGCCTACCGGGGCTCGGAATGCCAGTGTCCGCCCTAAGGCCTTAAATGAGAGCCTTCTGGTGAGTTAAGGCCTGAGGTTCATTTAAGGCCTTGGATCTTAGGCCTTAGGCCAGGCCTTAGGTCCAAAAAAGGAAATATTTTCCAGGCCTTAAAAACAGATGACATGGAGTACTAGCTCATCGCTCCCGCCTCACAATTTACATGGGAAACCAAAATGAAGTCTGGCCCATGAAGCAGGTATGCATTGATTCTTCACTTGTCCTTCAACTACTTAATTGACACATTTGGTCAGGACAGCTTCCAAATTCAGGGTTTTGGTAATGATAACAAGCGCTCGCCGGCGCTTCGCGCCGGCTCCCACTTTAAGAACGTTGATCCGAGCTGCCGGAATGATAGATTAAAAGCGGAGTTTAGAAAGGCTTCAGACGGACAGAATGGATAATTTTATAAAGAGGGTGAAGCAACAAACAATGCGGCTGTTAGAGCATTTGTTCCACCAAAGGACACAAAATTGTGATCAGATCAAATGTCATATTTTATTTGCCGAGCAGCACGTGATTCCTAAGGCCTTATCTCAAACATTCAAAATTTTTGATTTAGTCTAAGGCCTGGGCTAAGGCCTTAACTAAGGCCTGGGCTAAGGCCTTAACTAAGGCCTTAGGCCTTAGGAACAGGGTAAGGCCTTAGGACTTAGGGCGGACACTGCGGAATGCAGTGGTTGTGCGATTGAGCACTAAGATTTGAAGTGCATATCATGCCGTTGTGCATATTGACTATTATTTTAACGGGGAGGCGCTCATATTTCACGAGGCCTGGATGGACCGCTGTGCTCTGAGTACATCGGTATTTCCATTCCAGTGCCTTATCCTTCCGAATCCAGGAGACTGACTCTATTCCTGCGCTTTTGAAAGCTCTCCGAGCGTGGCTTCCTTTCATTCCAGCCCATTGATGCGACTGGCTACACCAATCCTACAAACTATTCTGATCCTACGAACATCGCTGCTCTCTGTAATCCTACGAATGTTTTACGTCCCCATCCGGATCCTATAACCTTGGCGTGGGAATCCTACGCAGATCTCGCGCGCGTTACAATCCTACTATCATATTCATCTGTATACTACTCCACTCAATGATCTGTAGTTTTTTTGCTGATTCTTTCAGTCACCCTCTTTATAAAATTAAGCATTCTGTCTGTCTGAAGCCTTTTTAAACCCCGCTCATCTCCGCTAATGCCGTATCACCGCGGCAACTGGCCGCCCAGTTTCGGAGTACTCTTTCCCGCTGGCCCACGGGCAATCAATCATTCGGCATTGTCGGCACGTGACGTCACCCTTCTAACAAACTTTTGACAGACACTGCCCTGGCGCTAACTCCCACCGCATCGAAACAAAGGCGGCCGCGGCGAACATGTAGGCAGGCGGAAATTTCCCGAGTGCACTCAGGTGTAATTTTCTGGAGAGCTTTTTATTCAGTGGAGTTTACAGCAGATGGCAGTACCGAGGGCGCGAATCTGTTTTGGGCATTTTCTGATCCCCATGACGGATTTTCCCATATCTCAATGAGTTCTGCACAGATTGAGATGAGACATAGCTAGATAATTCAGGGTAATTCGCGCGCAATTAATGATAGAAAAGTTGCGAAAATATTTATAGTCAGTGAGATGGGTAGGGGTGATTTTGGGGTCAATTCAGTCTATCGGCATCTAGGTATGTTAAAATGACCTAGATTTTTGTGAGGGAGGACTTTTATGTATTCTAAAAGTTGTGATAGAGTCAGAATATTCATTATCTGGGTTTATCGTGCTTGCAATGACATTGGGACAATGGCAATACACTACAATAAGAAAATATTGTGATATTTGAATCCATACCTGAACTCTCGGCAAATCTGACATCGCTCCCCGTCGCTCTGCGCGCGCCCATGCGCCATCGAAAGCCTTTCAGGCATCTCGTGATTCCACGGAAGTCGAAGCCGCTGCTGAGGCCGCTGGCACTGACTGGGCCACTGCACGAGCGAAACCCAACATACGAGCACGCACCTGAGCAGCTGTTGTTATATATTAGCGAGACGACTCAAGTGTAGACATGGCTGCCAAAAGTCTTGTAATCCTTATGATGACAAACTACTTGCGCAACTTCCGCCCCACCTTCGGAATGAATTTCCAGGTAATATAGTGCCAATCATGTCGGATTTCGGCCGACAACCACTTAGCTTTCTTGACGCACCGTAGTGGAATCGACAAGAAATTAGTTATCTTGCTTCGCAGTGGTATTGCACATGGTTTGACCTCTCATGCTTGGGAGCAAATCCTGCGTGAACTGCAGGTTCGAAATCGCGATCTTGCAGAACAGTCTTGCGTGCACGTACTGAAGACTTATGCAACCTTGCCCGAAAAACTCACGGTGTTCTCGTCTTTTGCGGATAAAACAGGCTTTGCCGGGTTTTCGCCATCTCAGTGGTACTGCGCAATTTCGTTCAATTCGGCACGGGTTGTGACCCGTGACCCAAAATACCAATTCGGCACTTCGGCAACCAACGAATTTTGGCGTGACACCTCCAAAAATTCGGCATTCAAGACGAAATTTTTCGAAAATTCTGCCTTTTTTTGCACCTCCAAGGGAGATTTGGCCCCGCTGTCACGCATTTTACATTCGGCACTGGGCGCCGTGACCCGTGACCGAGACCAAATTCATCGCGGCACAGGGGGTGCGTGACGCGTGACCGCCGAATTGAACGAAATTGCGCAGTATTTAAACCAGGTTTATGTCTTCCAATATGTTCGGGGCGGAAAAATACACCCCGTGGCGTCCTGTTGGCCCTTCTTATCGTCTTTTCTGTTGAGTAACAAGCCCATGAGTTCACAGAGCTTTACCCCTCCTCGAGATGACGCCTTCTCGGCTCGTTCTTTTGCGACGATCGATCCGGAATTGGCTGCCGCGGCGTTGTCTTTATTCATGAGAAGAATCGGCTGCTGAAAGCCGTTCTTCAGCCAAGCGGCCATCGTCCTTTCGACACCACTTGTGGACCAGATTAACGAGCTTCATGCAAACACGCATTTTTTTCATAATTTTCCCACGACTTTTAAGCGTCCGCCAAAATTTTGAGTGGCCCGGACATTAATTGATGATTTGCTGACCAACAGCTCGACAGAATCACTTAATTTTTAGATGGGTGTGACTGCCTTGAGGAGATCTATCGATCCATGCACTTATCTTGGCTAAAAGAATCGAATTTTCTTTTGGTGGACTTTGTCTGTCCACAACTATATAGGGAGGAAGGCCGTAAATGAGTGAGAGAAGAGATCCAGGTATGCATGTATACAACCCGAAGGAAGAGAAATGAGAGCCCAAGCGCAAAACAGACTTTTTTTTAATTTATAAATGGAAAGAAAATGAGATAACTTGAAAGCGCAGGAGCCATTTGATGCAACAATATCGCAAACAAAATGATCAGCATCGGAACTTGGAATTGAACAAAAGCCAACTGCGTCTATAATGATTGTAGTGAGTGAGACCAACACTTTGGTACCGTCCCGAAAGCGATATTTCGGATCGCTAAGGTCCACGCCAATTCCGGTTCGAACGTGATGGATAGGATAAGGATAGATGGCGGCGGGACCATTCCGGTACTCCATGCGCTCGACAGTCACCATCTGGGTTGGACGAAATGTCCACCAGTGATGTACCATCATCGAGCCAGACAGTGTCGGACTGCATTAAGCCGTCGGACTCCTCATCTGGCAAGCAGGAGTGAACAACTGACAAGCTGTTGTAACTGTGCGTACCTTTAGAGCTTTCATCAGGCTCTCCGAAATCACTATCATGTTAAGACGAATTGTCACTCTCTTACAAAATCAATCAAAATTTATTGATGCCAACAAGAAGAATTCATAGAAAGCTACATACCAGATAAAAGGTGGACACTAGATGGCCGAGAGGGATGGCGGAGTGCCTCGATCACCTCCTGATCTGAATCCGGGTCGGGTTCTGAATCCGAAAGGAGTTCAATCACCTCCTGCTTGCCCATATGCAGAGTGCGCATTTAGACAGGAGCCACGCGCTGGACTTCGGGCTCCGCTTTTACTGCAGGGGCTACAGACTCGAGTTTGACATGAACCGGATCACAGATTCGGGATGAGCGCGTCATTGACGCGCTGAGCACAGAATTAGCCGCTGTGTGTTGGACATACTCGCGAAGCAGAGCAATGTCGACCCATTCATAATCAAGGAATTTCGCAGCGTTGTTGGTAATGTAAGTGGGATTAAAAATCTGGTTCTCGTCGCGTTAGGTGAGACGTGGAAGCCGTGGAAGCCGTGGAAACCACGTACATGGTTCCGAAATTCCATCAAGGTGAGCGGTGACAAGCTGCCAATGTATTCTTGGCCGGCAGGCGGGTGGATCGATGCTCCATCGACGTCGGTGGCCATTTTGATGCGTCAGCAGGGCAGCACTGGTGGAAGTGAGGTGGAAGGGGGATGCCAAAAAAATCGGGACCGACTCGTTGGACCCTTACGTGGCCCTTACGGATTGGGAGCCTTGCCGACGCACTGCACATTCCGAAAAGGAAAGTGCCGCCTTTCATATCAAAGGCGGCACATCTGATGGCCCGAAATTTCGACGGCTCCATGTAAAAGTTGACTTTTTCGCCACTAGGGTGGGGGGCGTCTGTGGCGGCTTGGAGGTTCGACGAAGGTCCGTGTGATGCGTGACCACGACCAAATTTCGTGTAGGGTCAGGCATTATATACTAGCAACACCGGAGGCCAATGAGTGGTCGAGCAATGAAACAACCCCCACCGGAGATGCAGAATTTGCCAAAATATCCAAGGAACTACCCAAATCCGGGAACAGACTATCCGATAGGGAGCGGCGGGACAATCTCCTTAAATTTGCAGAGGCAATGAATGCGTGCGGAATGAGGGTACCACCCACATTCTAAATATGCACCCCGGCGACCGCACACAAGTCTCCCCAACATGATTCATCGACGGTGACGGCCGTGACCAGCATCCCGTCCTGGTTGCGCACCAGAAGGCTCCACAAATACGAGCATTGCTTCCAGGGAATTTCCTGGGCGGAGATGTTCAAGTTTACGGAGGCTGATCTCGAGGCTCGAGGAGTGTGCACGCTTGGAGCCAGAAGAAGATTGATCAAGAGTTTAAACGAGTTGAGAGAGCGGCGCACCAAAGGCTTTTGATTCAGGATGTGTTGATAGTATCATCTTGCTCCCGGAGTATTGCCCGAGGGTAAACATCACCATGATCACCGTACCGAATTCAAGCTCAGCCTCATACACGGGCAGGCGTTGAAAGTTCTTGATGTCAAAATCCCATCGTAGGCAGGGACTGAGATTATGGTGAGTGTAGGTTGAATTTTGGTATTTAAACACCTGGTACAATAGAGGTGCATTCAAATGGTGGGTATTTTGAAAAGCATGACCCGACACAATAGAGGTGCATTCAAACAGCTGCCATTTTGAAAAGCATGACCTGATGCAATAGAGGTGCATTCAAATAGCTGCCATTTTGAAAAGCGTGACCTGAGGTGCATTCAAATGGCGGGCATTTTGAAAATATGGGCGATATACTGTCAAAAAATTAGTCGAAGTTTACATGGTTTTCGGAGACGACTCATAATAGAAGCCAGCAACTTGGTTGACACCTTTCCCAGCTTGGTTGCATCTTTCATTTCGATTACACCTTGCCAGCAGGTTGCAATCCCATCAGCATTGCTCGTGTTTGGCTTTGATCCGCCAGTGCTTCGGCTATCTGATGGGCTCGACACGTTCACCAGCTGCTTGAATCTGAACATTGGCGGCAGACAACAAGGCTGGCCATGGCCCCACAAATTTCCAACAGTCTCTGGAACAATATGGATAGGATGTGAGTGAAATCTCCCCAAGAACCAACCAGTTTACGATGTTTGAATGAATTGATTTCTGTACACGCTACAAGAGTATGGAGCCCATTTTTGTTACATGAATATGGTAAAATACAGGTTAGAATGAGCTATAACTACCGAGAAATGATATTTTAGGTCCAACGTGCTGCCCCCATGCAAAAAAACCTGAGACTTCTGTTTATCCGCCTCTGATGAAATACGTCTGTTTTTGAGATTCCTTTCTTATTGTATGTACCATTTTGATGTTCGTGTACTTGCTCGCTGTTAAAGGGGTAATACTCAGATGGGCACAGATAGGGTGCTGATAAAGCGGGTCTCAGATGGGTCTCAGATATGGGGGCGAAAAGCCCAGATCCATTGCAAGAGAAGCTACCTATATAGGTAGAAGAACAATAGAGCAGGTAAAGACAATAAGAACAATAAGAGGAGATCAGTATCAGTAAAGAACAATAAGAACAATAAGAGGAGGAGAACAATAAGAAGATCTGTATCACAACAATAAGATCTGTATCAGTAAGAAGGAATCATGTGATCGTCCGAACCAAACAAGGAGCCAAATGTCATAGTTCAACACTCCCACCTTTGGGAGGACGAGAGACTCCCACCGAGAAATGCGCAACTCCCACCGAATCCAACACCCATTCAAGTGCGGAGAGGTCCAAGGCCAGACACATCACCATGGAGTTCACCAGTATGTGCAGCCCACATCGAAATGAAGGAGTCAACATCGAGGCCCGACTCAATGGCAGTAGCAAAGGCAGCAGACTGTGAGGATGCACTGCGAGAATTTGAAAGAATCCAATCCCGCAAGAATGTGGGCATCGCATGCATGCACTTGTGCGCAATGTGTCCAGAACGGCCACAGCGGTGGCAGTTGGGGCTGGTAGGATCACACCAACGGTGGCCCAGAGAGTCGACGGGGAACCCATCAGAACCGATGTGTCCAGTGAGCGAGAAGGAAGATGGATGAGTGGCGGGCACGTGGCGAGCGGGAAGGCCAGTGCGCGCAGCAAGAGCAATGCCAGAGAGGTCATCCTCCTGCTTAATGGAAGGATCAGACAAATCTCCAAAATTCCCTAAAATCGAGAAAAGATTATTGCAAGGGTTTTCAGAAGTCGGGTGTGACGCGTTCTGGCTTCGAATGGGTGTTCAACTTTCCACGCATTGTGCGTGCGTGTGTCTTTGCGACTTGGGGTGGAATTTTGTCGCTTACATGTGATCCCTGAGAAAAAGAAATGAGCAATTTTCCATTTCATTTCATTTCATATTCCATTACTTGCGGAGTCAGGGTCATGGAGAGTATCGTGGAAGGCGGTGGGTGTCTCGGACGTACGCGAGGATGGGCTTATGGAAGGAAGTTTCCCATGAACTGCATTAAATGACCAGTAGCAACGAATGCTTGCAAAAAAATGAATGTGGGAAAATCAAGAACAACCAAATCTGGGATGGCCCAAGCCCGGGTCTAACGGGGGTGTCTACAATCTTTCGCACGTGGGGCGTATGTATTGAATGCAGGTGCGCACCTAAAAATCCTCAATGACGGTTTTTCTGCATTTCCAATGAGGTACAAGACACAATTTCTCCGAAATTTCTCATTTGACTCCTAGTATTGAACTTGAACTTGAGTTGAACATCATCTCTGTGGCCCCAAGGCCCGCATACCTTATGGTCGGGGTTCTAGATGGCTTTCCCATCTCTCTTTTAACTATCGGTTCAACACCCATCTCATTTGCCTTCACGCCGCCGGATCGCGAGGAGAACAAACCCGGAGACGCTGTAGCCAAACACACGTACTCATCCTCAACATCTCACAAGGATCTTGCAAGGATCTACCAGTGATGTTAAGATGTAAATGCAGGTTTGACAAAGGTGAAAGCGGGAGACGATGGTAGGCATATGTGGGAATGGTGGTCCTACCCCAAGGTCTGCCGCCATGCCATCAATTTGAACTCTGACAGTTGTTTGTATTCCAAATCTACTTGTATAAGTAGCAGGCTATGCGTATACGCAAGCAAACTCGGTCACCCAAAGTGGCTTCTGATAAGAGGTGTAGTGGTCCTGAAAGCACTAGGTCAGATTTAACCAGCCAACTTGAGATATACTGGACAATTTCGTTCAAATCGGCAGTCACGCATCACGCACCCCCCTGTCGATCACGAACTTTGGTCGATGTCACGCGTCACTCTGCCTCTGTCGAACCTTCAAGCCGTCACGCAGGCCTCAAAAATGCTCATACAGCGCCAAAAAGACTAAAATTTCGGTTTGAATGTCGAAATTTTCGAGGTGTCACGCAAAAATTTGGCGGCTGCCGAAATGTCGAATAGGTAAAATGGGTCACGCGTCACGACCCCTATCGATTTGAACGAAATTGCCCAGTAAAAGACCCACCAGATCTGCCTTGATGCTCATTAATCCATACCTCACGTGCGCACAATAAAATAAATGGGCATTTTCTGAAAGATTGAGTTTGTGGTGTATATGGTCTGAAAGTACTTGAAAAATGAACTTCATACATATGTTTATCACAAGCTCAACAGCCCCTCCTCCATTTATGCTTTTCAAAATGCCCACCATTTGAATGCACCTCTATTGCTTCAGGTCATGCTTTTCAAAATGCCCGCCATTTGAAGGACCTCTATTGCATCAGGTCATGCTTTTCGTGCATTCAAATGGCAGGCATTTTGAAAAGTATGACCTGACACAATAGAGGTGCAGTCAAATGGCAGGCATTTTGAAAAGCGTGACCTGGCACAATAGAGGTGCCTTCAAATGGCTGGCATTTCGAAGGGCAGCGCAATAGACCTGCATTCAAATGGGTGGCATTTTGAAAAGCATGACCTGACACAATAGATCTGCATTCAAATAGCTGGTATTTTGAAAGGCAGCGCAATAGACCTGCATTCAAATGGCTGGCATTTTGAAAAGTATGACCTGGCACAATAGAGACAATTTCAAATGGCTGCCATTTTGAAAAGCATGACCTGAAGCAATAGAGCTGCATTCAAATGGCTGGCATTTTGAAAAGCTGTGCAATAGACCTGCATTCAAATGGGTGGCATTTTGAAAAGCATGACCTGACACAATAGATCTGCATTCAAATAGCTGGCATTTTGAAAGGCAGCAAAATAGACCTGCATTCAAATGGCTGGCATTTTGAAAAGTGTGACCTGACACAATAGAGACAATTTCAAATGGCTGCCATTTTGAAAAGCATGACCTGATGCAATAGAGCTGCATTCAAATAGCTGGCATTTTGAAAAGCATGACCTGATGCAAGAGAGATGCATTCGATTTCAAATGGCTACCATTTTGAAAAGCGTGACCTAGCGCAATAGAGGTGCATTCAAAGGGAGGTGCAATTTTGAAAAGCATGGCCTGGTGCAATGGAGTACGGTAGGCGGGATGGTCAAGGTTCGTTTTTGACATTTTGACATTGGATATCATGATCAGTGATCCGGGATACCCGAAAAGATGCCGAACCAATTCACGTTTGGCTTCTTCAACTGAAGTTGACTTAAACTTCAGTTATAGTTACAGGCAGTACGTAGAGTGAGGCGCTGGGGTTCATTCTCGTGCATCCCAGCGCCTCACGCCCTGGAGCTCAGCGGTTCCGGATCCAACCCCCGCTGATCTCTTCATCCCAAAATAAATATACGGCTAAGCGAGGAAACGGGCTTGGCAAGCCGACAAACGGGCTTGCAAGCCGATCTGCTGGGCTTGGGCTTTGATCTACACCCAAATTCAAGCCCAAGCCCGAACAAGCCTGTTGGCGCGGGCGCAAGCCCGTTTTGCAAGCCGAAAAGTGAACTCTCCGGAAGAGACAGGTACATACCATATTCGGTGTCACGAACACTCATTGTGGAAGCGTCCCGTTCACGATGTCGTTCGCAAAGTCATTGAACGTGCGGACGCGCTTGACTCGTTCGATATGCATCGTAGGTGATGCTATCGTATATGTACAGATTATTTAGGGAGTTGAAATTGAAGTCGAAGGGACACATGCAGTGGATTGTGCTTGCGGACGTAGTACGGGTAGTCGGCGGCGCCGGGGGAGATGAAGTTCTTCGCGTTGTAGCTGGAACAGTACAATTGATTCATTCAGGGAGATCGGAGGATTGGACCAAGGAGGCCATGACGCACTTGAACCCGTAAAACTCATCGGTTGACTGAGGTGGAGAGCGGCACATTGCAGAAGGTTGCAGATGGCAACATGAGAGTCGGGAGCAAGAGAGGGAGCGGAGCCGTAAGTGGGGCCGTAATCCGGCGACTCGTCTCGAATCTTTGGGTCGCTTAAGGGTGTTTACAAGAGCAGGAATTACACACAATCCGAAAATTTTGGGGATTACGCAAAAAACACTGACGAAAATGTGATGCACGGCCAAAATCCAAAAATCATGCGCCCTATAGAAACCCGTACCTTACGGTAGCGGAAATTGTGCGCATATGTGCATCGCTTTAACTGCGGCTGTCCCGGACAGCCATCAGGAGAGGCGATAAAAATTGTGCACGTATGTGCCTCGCTTTAGCTGCGCCGGACAGCCATCAGGAGAGGCGATAAAAATTGTGCACATATGTGCCTCGCTTTAGCCGCGGCTGTCCCGGACAGCCATCAGCAGAGGCGATGAAAATTGTGCACATATGTGCCTCGCTTTAACTGTGGCTGTCCCGGACAGCCATCAGGAGAGGCGATAAAATTTTGACGGCTGTCCGGGACGCCCTTAGCTACATCGAGGCCAGAAAGCTCTAACTAGGAGATTATTTCAAAATAATGAACTTGTTTCAACTCTGAATAATGCAACACTGCAGATGGCTGTCCCGGACGCCCGAAGCTACTTAGAGGCCAGGAACCTCTGGCTTGGGATTTAACAATTATGACCATATTTCCCCTTGACTAATTTGACACCGCAGACGGCTGTCCCGGACGCCCGTAGCTGCATAGAGGCCACGAAGCCCAGCTGGGAGTGATCTCAGATGTCCCAACCCAAACCGCTAACCTCTAACCCTAACCAACATGGTGTACGGTGGCGATGATACTGGTTGCACTCTCTCACTCTCTCCCAAGACGAGCAAGGCATAGATTGGATGGTTGGCGCCTATTCAGCCATACAATGAGTTGTATTCAATGCCGCGCTCACGCGGAGTACACAGCAATAATTTGCATCTTTTCCCGCCAAAGAGCATCCCCACAGGGTTCAGTAGGGATAAGGGATCATTTGACGTATTTGAGGTTTGAACCATGCGGCGAGCAAGGGCAATGGACGCAATCAATTTTGAACCCTAGCGGGGGGGTATATCCCTTCCTCGTGTCACGGGTGTAAGAGACTGAAGCCTGGATACCAGAGCCTGAATGCGGATGACTGTCGATGTAATGGGGGACAGGGACTGGCACCCTTCACAGGCACCTCTTCGAGCGCCATCTCGATGCCTGGGTCGCAGCCTGTGATCGACTCAAGATCCCCATCACCGCCGTCGAGGCGCAGCCCGCTTGGATCCGTTAATTTATTTTTGCAGCGCAGTAGTCAGAAAACCCATAGACACAACATTCTTTATTCTGTTTGCCTACTATCTTATTTTTTTGTGTTATTGACCGGTGATATACTGTATGCACAACCACCCCAATTGGTGGATACCGGGGAATTTTACCTGGGAGGCAGAAATTCATCGTTCCGCGCCAACCGACTGCTCCAGGCGCAATCCCGCCATTGCCCACCAATTGATGACACATTGCAAAGTGATGATTGTGCAACCGTCAACCAATGAAAAATTGTGATAATTGGTTGGCCGCGTTGTCGGGCTTCAAGATTGTCCTGCTCTGGTGGTTCCAATTTGAATGCAAACTTAGCACCCTAATAATCGAGGGAGTGTTGCCTCGCGAATATCTTTTTCCTTCTGAGTTTCCGGTGCGGGGCGAGGCAGAGCCCCAAGCAGGCCTTCGTGTAGCATTTGGCTTGTGTACGAGTATGTAGGTACGGTGGCCGTAATGAGACAACAGCGATTATACTTCCTTCTCTTCCTCCTCCTTCATCCTCTTTAAGGGAGGTACGTATATGACCCCAAGACCCTCGCCAAGGTTGTTAAATGGTGGTCCTCTTTGATTAGATATGCACCCAACGGGAACGGAAGTTCCATGTTCAGCACCAGGATAGTCATTTCGTTTTCCGACAAGTTCAGCAATGTGAGCAAATTGTTTGGGAATCCCGATGACCGAACCCAGAATCCACTACAATCGAGACATTTTACCCTGATCTAATAAAAGTGCACGTTATTACTTCCGGAACGAAGTGGGACCAACAGGTCACAGATGGGGCCGGAGTCGGCTCCTCGTCGGTGTCTTCGTCCTCCAATTCAGCTGCCCTTGTGTCAGAAATCCACTTATTCAGTTCCACCCGCCACTGGATCCACCACCTGCAGAGTTCTATCAGGGAGCCTTACACTTGCCTCCGCCTCCCGGGGCACCCAATCCTAGCTGCTGGAATTGCTGTGGTTGCCGTAGTTCTGTAGAAAGGGTACCATGTCCATAGTGCTCCGTAGTTCCACGTAGTTCTACGTAGTTGGCCGTAGTTCACAAATATTACCCTTGGTACTCCTTAGTGTGTTGTACTGGTACTTCATTGCCTCAATAGTCCTAATAACAGAATGTAAAGTTGAATCAGTCACTCAATTCTAATATACAGACATCAAAAAGAGCAACAACAACTACGGAACTACGGCAAATTCAGGGTTTGCTGATGAGCTCTGCCCCGAAACAGTTTGTTGCCAGCTTTGAGGCGGCATAGGTTGTTGCGCAGAATCCGGCCGAGCCCATCGGTCGCTGCCCGTATAAAAAGAGGTCGACGGCTCCACTCCAGGAATATCGAGCCCGAGCATATGTGCCATGAGCTTGTTGGCCACGTCCTGAATCCCATCCACATTTTGCTCTAATTGCCACTCATCTTGTCCAAACGCATCTTCCGCGCGCCGCTTGTTTCGGACGGCGTTGGAGAAGAAGGGGACGCCATCGGATTGGAAGGACGGTAGTATCTGGCAAACATGATGAATCACTCCGGTATTCGACAATCCAGGGAGGAGGCTTACGGTGCCCAAGGGAGGCGGGCCTGAGTCCATGCGAAGGCTGTTAACTGCCCTCTCTTCGTCCCGTCTTGTGCTGCGAATATCAGCATGGGGCTAAGCCCAATCCCGCTCAAATGCTTACTTCGAGACGGTCTCCAGCAGCATCGCGTCGAGGTCGTCACTGGCATCCGAGCCGTCGGTGTCGATCTCCATCGCGGTATTCGACAATCCAGGGAGGAGGCTTACGGTGCTCAAGGGAGACAGGCCTGAGTCCATGCGAAGGCTGTTAACTGCCCTCTCTTCGTCCCGTCTTGTGCTGCGAATATCAGCATGGGGCTAAGCCCAATCCCGCTCAAATGCTTACTTCGAGACGGTCTCCAGCGGCATCGCGTCGAGGTCGTCACTGGCATCCGAGCCGTCGGTGTCGATCTCCATCGCGAAGCCAACGCAGAGCTGACAGATAAATTCCTTCGGATTACCGGCACAGTCGCTGTGGCTCCATAGCTTGCACTCCAAACACTTGATGGTATGTCGCGATCCAGGAGCTACGAGTGTAAGTAGGTGCAACGATCGAATGATTAACCCAATCGTGCTTACCGGGATCGCCACAGACGCAGCGAAACTTTTCGTCGAGGTCAACTACTTCGTGGCAAATGGAACAAATTTCCAGTGGGCTAGGGGCATCGTGGGCCACAACCGCGCTATCGAGAGTGCTCGTCGTGAGCGTAATCTCCTCACGAACATATCCAGGGCAGCGGTGTGGATTCCAATCGTGTGACCAAGTCAACCTGCGAAGACGAGGGAAGTTCCCATCCAGGTCCAGAGTGATCCGACGTGCGACTGTCTCCAAAGACTGTCGTCCGCGATCCATAGCCCGCCAGACGAATTCTCGCCGCGGAAGGGCAGGTGCCACTTCTCCTGGGGCGTTTTGGGATACCGCGGTCGATTCAAGTGGCAACTCAGATGTTGCAGGAAACTGATCGTAGACGTCGACGGAACTGCGAAATAACAAATCCGGTGCAGGATCCCTGCTGATTTCTTTATCTAGATGCAAAGTCGACAAAGTTGTGGTCAGTGGCAATAATATGAGCGTACCATGCAGTAATCGATTGGCGGATATCAACGTCTACTCGAAGATTCAGCTACTGAAACAAACGACGCATCGACCAACCAACCTTTCGGCAGAGCGCATTGAACAACATCCAAATGTTCTCTTCCGGGTCTTCATATTCGGTAGTAGTATCCATCTCTTCAGACTGCCGTGGGTCAATGCTAATTACAAATCGGTCGTCGACATCGAGGAAAATGACGAAGTTCTTGTGCGGTTAGCGTTTTTGCAGTTCATACAATTGAAGATAAAAACTCACATCGACTCCCATCGAACCCAAGGACAATACGCCATGTAGGGAGAGAAAACTCATCCCTGCCTGCAACAAAGATAATTCAAATGGCGCGTCGGGAAATCTCGAAAACCCACGGAGAGCCCAGCTATCTGCAAAAGCGGCGTGAGCGGTCTCAGAGCCGATCCACCTATAATGTACAAACCATCTTCAATCCAAGCGTGATACTCGTCTGAAGTTCGTCTCTGAGGGCAACTGCAAGCGGACCCTCTGCATTCTTCCAATGGGCTATCGATTAAAAGGCTTCACCCCTCTGGACACTGACGAATTTACAACGTACCGCCTTCGTACGCTATAAAATGAGTCAACGAAGCTGGTGAAGAAATCCCCTCGATTTGCACGACGTTTGGATGCCTGAGGGAAGGCATTTGTGAATGACGCTAATCTGTCGTGGTTGTCGTACTCACATGAGCCCTCGAGAGAGAGCCACCGTTGTCCATCCACATGTGAATATTTGGCAGTGATCTCATCAAAACCGCATTCCTTGCTCACCTGCCGAGCTGTCGGACCTCTGTTAAAGACTTTGACGATGACAGCACGATCTTCGTTTTGACCGGCATGGAAGACGTATTCGGGACCGTTCCAAATCTGTCGAAGGAGCTTTAGATTTTTCATTGGAATAATCTGCCGAAATATCAGATTCATGGGTACTGACAAAGGAGTTTGCAAACCTCAATTCCATCATCTTCGACTCTGTCGTCCTCTTCCAGTGGACGACGTCTCTCCGCCGGCCTTGCTGATGAAGGTTCATCTGAAGAGTTGTCCATTCAGCAGGGTAAGGCGCCGCGATAAAACAGAGGTGACTTTCCTTCTCCGGTTTCGTCTCGGCGGCGTTTTTTCCGTCACATAGATATTGAATTGAGGAGTGCAGGGAGCAGGCCTGAGAGATTCGCCGGCTGACGGAATTGAGACATTCAATGATGACCCTTCCGAGGTCATACCCGCTGGAGGTCCGTTATGCAAATCATCCACCGGCATAACGATGTGCACTGGCATGGTGAAACCCTCGGCCGGGTTGATATAATATGAGAGTCTGGGTCCCTCTCCATTACCCCCATTTCCACCCTGACCCTTCGCGCCGCCCACACCACCACGACCTCCTTCGCCTCCTGTAGAGAATAAATCATGATGTGGGGCTGACCACCTTGTACGGCACCGGAGATTGTCTGAGAGATAGATTTAACTGCCTCTGATTCGCTAGGCATATGGGGCGAGGAACGAGGAACGAGTTCGAGAGACGGTGGCGTTGGGTTGGAGTCTTGGTTGGGGGATCGATGATAAGAAATGGAGAGCGTGTTACACGTCGACCGAAAGGGTCATGTGAGGAACACGAGCCAGCCTCGTGGCCTTTCCTAATCAGAGGGACGCTGATCTTGGCGTGCCCAATGCAACAGCATCAACAGCATCAGTACAGCTCTAAATCCGTAGAGTACGGCATAGGAAAGTTATTTCAAGTTCGCTGTGTAGCGCTCCGAGTCGATCCGTCGAGAATTACGTCCTTCCGTGTATAGGAGGGAGTGAATATTGGAAAACGATCTTCTGGATTCAGATAAAAGGAGCCCTCAGAGCACCCCAGATAGTGTTTTGCAGGGCCCGGCTCGGCCTGAAAGCCGGGGCTTGGGCCCGGCCTGAGAGGGCTTGGGCTTCCATTTCTTGAGGCCCGAGCCCCAAGCCCTGAGGGAGGCCTGGCCCGGCCCGGCTTGGGCTCAGGCCCGGGCCTGGAAATCAAAATAATGTAAAATACCAAATTTTAATCATCCACACCCACATCCGACCCGTATTCATCCGACTCGTAGTCTTGTAATTATCCACAGAAAATCAACTACGCAACTCCAGGAGCACGACCTGTGGTGAATACAAGATTCCGGGGGGTGCGTACAAGCGATGTCAGACTTACTGAAGACATGATTAACAACTCGATACATTTTGCCATCAATAAAAATTACGTGAAGTCATAATGTTTCTGACTTTATACCGGACAGCGAAGTGGTGCCGAGACCCCAAACTGTACAGGAGCAAGGGAAATCACAGCACTGTTAAATTTTTGAGGTACTTGAGAGACTTGGATCAATACACATTGACATCAGTTGGCGTGGCAATATTTGGCCGGCCAAGCCCGGGCTTAGGGGCCTGGCAGGGCTTGAAAAATTTCAAGCCCGAGCCCTGGGCCCGATGAAGCCCGGTCTAGGGCCCGGCTCGGCTCGGGCTTGTGGGGCCCGGCTTGGCGGGCTTCAGGGCTTCAGGCCGGGCCGTGCAAAACACTAACCCCAGAGTCCAGCCGGAGGGAAGAATGCAGAACCCAGAAAGCCACGACGCATATGACTTTGACATCCGGTGGGTGGATTTAAAACACAGCGCCAGTGTCCGGCGCACGCCTCCGCATAGAGCCGAAGTCCGGTGTGCACTGGCGGCGGCGAGTATCGACCGGCGTCAGAATCTTCGAAAATTCGAACGCTCAGAGCGTTTGAATCATGGAGGGAAGAAACAAATGAGAATCTGATTTTGACGCCGGAGAGAATCGGATCGTGATCTTGCAACGCGGTCACCTGACCCATGAGCGGATCCAGCGATGACCAAATGTGGATACCCTACCAATTTTGAGCCAAACAACTCATATGGAACTTCGTTGTCAATGTGTCTTCCTTTCTCCTTCCGTCATTCCAACAGCAATTATATTGTGCTTCAGGCTCTGTATCCGACCTAGTAGGAATCTCGAACGACCCATTCTCATGCTGCTCCGAACGTCGCCGACGGTTTGCTTCCCATAGCACTTCAGCCCCATTCTCGCTCCACCGCCAAGGCTCGCGAAGGAAATATGACAAAGAGGGCAGGAAAATGTATCTTGGTTTGGTCAGTGATATCAGTAGATAGGATTAATTTTTTACACGAAATTGTACATCATCAAGATTAATTTTCTCCCCATTTTCGTATAGCTTAAGAAATTGTCTGCATTTGGTATATAGTAGATGAAAATTTAATCATCGTGGATTTCGGAGAGATTAAATCTGTTTAAAGTGGAAATCAAAAGTGCGCTCTCGCAGGGTTGAACTTGTGACACTAGCATAGCACTATTAAATTTTCAACACAAGGAACAATGTGTTACCACTAGAGCAGCAGGACCATACAGGTTGTTGCTTCTCCACGTTGTGGACGGACAGAAAATTGTTGGGCAGACATGGTCACCATGGCGTGAAGCAAGTCCGGGAGAATCGGATTCAGTGTCAGCATTGTTGTGCGTCAATCATTGCTGAACCTTTAGGTTTGGCTACCCAGGGGAACTTGGGTTTCGATCACGATCTATTTTCCTAACATGCACAAACAGGAAATTCGTAATATAAATTTGGTCATCACACAAGATTAATACAATATTGTTCAAAAAAAGTATGTATTTTCCGTTGGTAAGTGTCAGCTACTGGCCCTTAACCATCTGCCAAGCACCAAGGATGTCCTGATCTGTGTCCTCTGGGGTACAAGCCGTGAGCGTCTGAATCCTGTTCTCATTTGATGTGTCATTTTTGGTTTGTGTTCGGCCGACTGCGTCGGACTCGGAGTCTCGGAAATCAATTACCATAACCACGGAGTGATCTGACAGCCCGGAAAGAGCCGAGCGTGAGCGGGCCCGCGTGATCACGTCGCGTTGCGCTCTTTTAGCATTTCAAGGATACTAGATTTAGGCACCCGTGTCTTCGCCACGGGCGGTCAGACACGGCGGATTCCCAGTTCCGTACAGACACAGCGGATTCCGAGCCCTCCGGCGCCACACTGCCGCTCGCTAACGCTCGCAGCGCGTGGCGCCTCGGGTACACGGTGAATTCCGAGCCGTGGGACAAACACGTGCAATGTGCGTGACTTTGTCACGTGCTCCACGTGATAATCTGTCAATTGTCTTTTCAAGTATAGGATTTGGACGTGTTTTTTTCCGTTCTGACTCCGCGCGAAGGAATTAATGAATATCTAGATTAGGGGACTTCACGGTAGGACCGATTTTTCTCGTTTGTGAATATAAATATTCATCTGATGTGTCAATTATTTTTACAAAATAAAAATATTCCACACGATTAAATCGTGCTTGTGGAATTAAACATATTTTTGTGGAATATATACTTCAAGCCGCTTGAGTAAGCTGTCCATCATCATCTTGATCATCGCCGCTCATGGGCAAGCAGGAAGCTCCCGACCCCGAATCAATTGATGAGCTCAAGGCTCATTTGGCAAACATGAAGAAAGCTCAAGCTGAAAGATGTCCTCGGGGGAGGCCCAGTAAACCCAAGAACAAGTCTAAGGCTCCAAAGGCGGGCACGGAGGATGACACGGCAACCAACACACCCACCGACGCCAATGCCAAGGAGGGTGATGCCTTCCACGAAACCGAAACCGGCCAGGGAACCGAAACCTGTCAAAGGCAAGTCACAGGTGAAGCCACGAGGCGTGCTATCAGTAGGTACATGTTTGGCACATGGAAAAAATTAATGAAAATATATCGTGAAACCAAACGGGGTGATCATGGATTTATTCCACAAACCATAGTTTTATTCATCCAATTAAACAAATAAATTTATTCACAAACAGGAAAATATGCCCTACCGTGAAGTCCCCTATTGTTCCTAAGCAGTTTCGGGTGCTTTTGGTCACTGAATTCAGGAAATAAGTACCAAAACGGGCAAAAAAAATTGGCCAAGAATAAGTTTGGAGCACCGGTGAGTCCTGTAGGCATTTCTTGGGTTGTAACAATTCTCTAACAACAGCTCCTGGAGTATTTTGTGCCGATGATTTGCACCATCATCCTAATCTTTGTGGTCCTCATTCCTGAACATTCTAGAGAAAATTTGGAGGATATGTACTCCTGATGAATGCTCAAACTGCCCAGCGCTCTCATTCTTTAATCTCTGGCAATTAAACTGACATGGCTCATGAGGAGGTGTAGCCTAGATGGTTTCAGAGTGTTCAATATGTTATAATGGAAAATTGACTCTTGGACTGGTTTCAAAATCAACTGTGATGATTGAACATGCCCGATCAAAAAACATTATGTTCAATATAGGACATGTTCAATGTTCGATGGCTCGTTTTCTGTAAGGGTAGAATTTTTTTGACCTTAGTTGAGGGTGCCAGAGATGGCATCCAATAATAGGATATTCCAGTCGTCCAGCGACAGCCTGAATTCCCATAAGAAAAAACATTGCAATCAATTTAGTTCTTGCCCTCGAAGAAGGACCAAAACGAACTCTGATAGGGAATGGGAGGCCATGGCATTTTTCTGGAGAGAATTTGGGCCCTTGACAGCATAGGAAGTGGGCGGAGTGTCAGTGCATGCTGCCAAACGAGTTTATTCGAATTTGAGAAAGTCTAGAGGGGGTTAGTGACTTCATGTCTCCACAGTGATTGGATCCTGACATTAACAGCGGCCTCAGCAAAGCTTCAAAATATTCCCCAGCATTTATCTAAGCTTATGGAAAGTCATCCAATCATTCATTGGACCAAAATTGTGTTCAATCTGTCATCAATCATACACATACATTGCACACTGCAGGTGTTGCTGAATCAAACACATTTGTAGTGGATGTTGATGAAGGATTGGGTATGTTCAATCGAGGTCCCTTCAATTTAACATGAGAAACAGGTTCAATGTGTTCAATTGAGGGAGACTAGTGATTAAGGGATTCTCCTTAGGAGGTAATACCCCCAGCAAGGTAACCACAACATGTATGGGGTCTACTTTTTGGTGCAGAAATCATCATGTGCAGGATAACCAGGAGGGCACTGCAGTGGTCACCACACTCAACGTATATTGTATACTAGGGGTGGTTACCTCGGCTAGCTTATGCAGAGGTAATGACCGACGAACGTAGGGTTAACCGTACTACAGTGTTCCACCGGTCAATGAAACACCACTAGTCACTGAAACAGTGCGATAATTTCTCTCATATAAGGACCATATCTACCTGTAACATTCTGAAATAAAATATACACAGTCCTGTAGTAGTTGGTCATGTCTGGACAAAGTCTTAAAGACTTTCCGTCTTTTCAACGTGCTATGGAAAATCATCTTTCCAGGCTGGGCCAACATGAAAACATGTACATTGAGTTTTCATGGAAACTCAAGACACAACATAACTCCTGTAGTATATAGATGAGATTCAATCTCATGCCCGAGCCATTTGAGGGTACGTGGTGGATAGGAAACCGTTTCCGCTCCACCCATCCGTTTTGGGAATGATGGCATGTCACACCCAATTTGGAATCCCCATCAAACTCACACCCAAAGCCTCCAATATGGTCCGGGGGGGGTAAAGTTTAAAAACTAGGAAGGCTATATTGCTGTTTACCTGCACATAGACAATTGATTCAAGACGAAAAAAGAAAGCTACGTGGTAAGCGCTCATCCAACGCCCACCGGCCCGATGCCCTAAAGCAGATGATCGTCACATTACATCACTGTTTCATTGACTAGTGGCAGTAGTTCGGGTTCAGGCTCACTCGGAGGATGCTCAAAAATTAAGGGCCTTTATTCAGAGGTGTACAACGTATGATCTGGGAAAGCCCTCCTAAAAGGTATTATATTCCGCATTTACTTCTCGTGTTTCATTGACCGGTGGAACACTGTACTCTATAAACATGGGGGTGAAATTTCTGTTGTTAAATGCCTCCTTTCCTGAAGGTTCAGCTCCCGCCTCGCAGAGGCCCAATCCCATGTCATCGGCAACGAGCAAAGCCAAGGCATTTTGGCGCAGAAGAAATGTGCTTATGTGAAAACTGCTGACAAAAATGTGATGCACGGCCAAATTCCAAAAATCATGCTCCCTATAAGACCCGTACCTTACGGTAGCGGGAATCTCCAAAGCACAATAAAGCAAGTTAGGCCGACAAGCGGCAGGGCCCGCTACCTGGAGTCGACAATGCACATGAGTAATCATTCATTCAAATTTTATTAAATTTGATCATAAACTGGCTGAATTTATTGGGGAGCGTATATGAATGAGTTGGGTGGGTTTGCGTGGGTGTACGGAGAAACTATGTACAGACGAAGAGATGGGGGGTAATTCTACTGCAATGAAGTTTTATCAGTTTTACCCGAGTAGTTTACGAAGACCCGGCACCGGAGCGCCTAGCTCTCTTGGGCGGGCTCGGCGACGATTTTGATCCAAAAGCATTGAAGGCGGTGTCTGCGGCGTCGTCCCTGGCTCTGGCTAATGAAGGATCCGCGGGAGTCGGGCGGTGAGGTTTCCTCGGCCTCCCTGGAGACGGTCGACAATTCAAAAGGGTCCTGTAGATCGAGGTCGAGAACGGGGGATCTAGCAACGATTAGCCCAGCATTGAATTAAGAGCGAGTGGGGATCTGTCCACCTGACCAAAGTGTCGGTACAATTTCCTTGCACTTCTCGGGGCCAGATGGCAATGCAGAAGGATCCTGCAGATCGTGGTCGGCGTCGGGGTGGTGTCTCTTTGTGATGACAACATTTCCCCATTTACGAGAAAGAAACATCTCGACGGAAGTGCAGGTGCTGCGCCCCAAGTTCCGCAACTGGTTGTAATGCGGCTTTATAGACAGAGACAGAAAGAAATGCACAACTTAATTCGCCGGGGGTTATTTTTTTTGTGGGTCACCCTCACGGCGCGGCCAAAACGGCCTGAAAGACGCAAAAATGCGAAAATTTTTGTAGGAAATGTTGAAATTCCGGGGGTGTCACGCAAAATTTTGGCCGGTGTCGAAATGTCAAACTTGAGAAAAGGGTCACGCGTCACCCCCCCTGTTGATTTGAATGAAAAACCCCAGTAAGGTAGGCGACATCCGCATCCATCGAGTCACGTGGATGATGGTGTGACGCCGCCTTCCCGCCCTCTCTAGTCGGGGGCGTCGGGTCAGAGATACAAAGTAAAACTACAGAAAGATTCTGTTTAGGTGTAGAAAGGATTGTGTGGTTTCAGAATAGCAATATATATTCTCAAAAAATTGTTAACCCTTGATTTTTTCGAAGTGGTCAAAACACGTAAGGAAGGGGGTGCACAAATACATTGAGGCTGAAATTATGGCGCTTCCCAAAAAGGAAATTACGTGATCACGTGATCACGCGCAACTCACCTTCGTCGCCGTTTCCTCTCATTGCCACCCTCGTATACACCAATTTCTGCGTGTTAAACCATTCTAAACAACTTACAAAATGCCCATAAAGAAAGGAAAGGCAAAAGTTAAAAATCTCGGGGCTTTTGCTGTCAAGGTCGGTGTCCGACAAAGAAAGTACAATTCTACCATCGAAACTCAATTTCTTGGCAGAGAAAAAATGCAGACAGCGAGAGCGACGACGAACATACCAAAAAAAGCCACGCATGGCCCCACCCGATGTAAATTCCTCAGATGAGGACTGTGCCACTCAAGGCACTTTCGACGCCAACATTGACACTGAATCAGCTGACAGGGATTCGGAATTCATTGAGGGCCAAAATGAAAGCCTGATCAGTCATTTGCAACTTGGTTGCAACGAGTCATAAGCCACATGGTGCGTACACGAAAAAAGCCATAGTGTACTCACTGCGTGAGTGCCGCACTCACAAATTCAAAATGACGGTGCAGTGAGAGGCATGCTTCCCAGCCTTCTATATTTATTTGACTGCCCCTAGTGGTTGGGGGCGGCGGCGGCAGCACAGCCACCTAAGTTCGAGGCGTGAGTTTGAATTCCAAAGAACTGTAGTGTCACACCTCGCATCATGCTGCGTTCGTAAAAGTATCATCGACGACTTTTGAGCCAAACCCAACCCCACACTATGAATGTTTGCTCAGTGTCTACAACAGCAGTACTAATATAATTAAAATCCCAACGAGCAGAATGCAGAGACAACTCATTAATCAAGTCAAGTGTCTATCCTCTGTCTCGGTAACCCAGACGGTCCGGTGTGATCCGCGATACTGTACGATTTCGACCGGGTATTCGGTCACGGGTCACAGCGCTCGATGAATCGAATACTTGGTAAATATGTCACTGGTCACTGGGACCATCGAATACTTGGCCGAATAAACTTTTTTGAGGACTAAAATTTCAAAATTTATCCCCGAATCCGCAACTGTGAGCATGGTAGGATCATTTTCAGGCCATTATCGAGCACAGCGTACATAAATCGGGTCGTCTACGACACAGTTTGGTCCCACATGTCCTCTCCACCATAACGACTCGGTGCTTTCGCATTCCTCTTCGCACGGCGAGTAGCAAGCGGGAGGTCAGCAGGATTGACATCAAGTTCAGTATCTTCTGCAGCACCGCTCCGCTCCAAATCGCCGCTTGAATTGCACGCGAAACCGGCCGGCAGCGCTGCGGTACCGGCGGCGACGACATGATTGCGTACAACCTCCACTGGAACATCGCTTTCGTCCTCGTAGGAAAGATCATCGTTGGGGAACACCGGCTCGACAATCTCCTCTGTGAGTGGAGTTTTCTGCGTGCCAGTCAGCTCCATATGAAGAGCAGGATGAGTGTTCGGTAGATTTCGGAGTGCCTCGAGGGCTTGCGGTGATGTGAGGCTGGCCTGCGAGCAATTAAATGGGCCTGCCGTGCACTGTTCAAATGCCTAGATCGGTTTAAGTAAGTGACTGTCAATGCTCGATCAAATTGGTGGACTTACCTTCAGGATTAGTTCCTTGTCATTGCACGCATGGAATGCGTCAACGATCCACCCGATGCAGCGGTTTCGGAGGGTAGGGAGTGTTGTATCGAGTTTCAACAGTAATGGTTTAACGGGCTCAATACTCTCGGCATCGTTGTCATCGGGTTCAGAAATAGTATCGGTGTCGTTTTCATCGTCGGTCGGAGAAGCAAAGAGCGCAGTGGCCTCTGCGACGACATCGCGATGAGCTGACTGCCTCATCGACTGTTTGTAAACCCGCTGGATTCCAACATCAAGCGGCTGAAAAAGGCCCGTACACCCGCCGGGGACGAAGACAATCAGAATCCTGGGATAGTTTTTGGCCATCCATCCCAGAAATTCCGCCGACCGATGAACAGACCAGCAGTCGATCTTCCACAGGCAGTACTGTGTTGGATCGAGCCCCAGTTCTGCAATCATCTGGTCGAAGTACGGCGCGATGATGTCCTTTACCAGCGATTGCATAGTCAGCTGCGTCGACCAATAGCTGGGATTCATCGAGAAGACGAGTTTGAATCCGAGTTTTACCGCCTCCTCGAAGCCACGAGAACCGGCGCGTGGGAGTGAGTTCGGGGTTTTACCTGCGAATACTGCCTGCGTAGGGAGCATCACTCCGGCTGCAGAAATGGAAGGAACCGAGGTAAAGGCACGCTTCTCCTCCTGCCCGAGCGTTGCAACCTGCTTCTCGCCTTTTTAGTCCACGTCGACTGGGTTCCCTGTTGGTAAACGATTTGAGTCTGGTCGGTGTTAACGCGAAGCTCCGCAGGAATGGCGTAGTCGCGGATCAGGATTGCCTCACGCATGAACGCTGCGTGCAAAATCTCGTCGACGTTGGCTGGAATCTTTTGCGCTGCGCGAGTGGCCCGTCTCTGACTCCAGCCCATCTTGTTTCGCAGAAACTTTCGAACAAATGAGTCGGAACAGCGGAACTGGCTGCCGTCAATGGCCACTCGATCGAATATGTGCGGCTGGTCTTTGTTAATGAAGGCCACCATTATGCCGCGGATGGTGACGAGGCTGAGAGCAGTGCCGACCGAGCGCAGCGCCTCCAAGTGGCGAGATATCTTTTGAATGAGCTCGGGATACGAATCCTGAACGGATATTCACCAACACATCTGGGATCAAGGAACGGGACGTACCAGAATTCCCGCACGGGTGGACTCCCCCCCTGGTGCTGCACCCTTTTCAACTCTTTCCAGCATACTTTCCTTCCACTTGTTGATCCCCTTCGCCTTCGCTTCACGATCAATCCAGGTACCGACAACTTGCGGCGTCAAGCGATCGAAGATTTCGGGCGCGGAGTGCTTCGCGGCTCGGCAGATAGCCGCCGGAGACCATACAACCCCTCCAGCTTTTCTCACCGCAATTTGAATGTGCGGCCAGATCAGGGGATTCGTCCAGTTGACCTGCTTCGCGTCCTCCTTCGCATTCTGGGGCATCTGCTTCCGCCCCGACGGCTTGTTGTTTTTCCTCTCGTCTTCTTTGAATTGGCGTCGCGGGTCGCGAATCTTCGGCGATTTTGGCGAACTTGGAAGTATCCTCGAACGCTTCCAGTTTCTATCAGATAGAAACATGATCAGAGCGGCTATAAAAGGAGGGAAAATAAATGCTTACACGCTTTCGTCCTGCATGCGCTGGAACCCAGCCAGACGCAACTTTAATCTCGTAGTCCCTGGCGCGCTGCTCACGCTTCCTTTGCGTCGCAGCTGCCCTCGCCTTCGTTTCTGCAGTGAACTTAGCGTACTTTTGGTCCGCCTCTCGCACCTCCCGGCTCGCATTCCGCTCCTCCGCTTCTCGGGCGCGTGCTGCATCGATCTCTTCGCGAGTTGCTACCTTGAAAAAGGTTTTAATCTTTGATTGAGCACTCAGGAGTTTTGATCCGAGCGAGCTGGATTTCCGAGGTGAGGGAATCGTGGAGTTACCTCCAAAAACGTCGACTGGCGACGGTGACTCGAGCGGGGGGGGACTCTGCGGAAGAGAAGTGGAGGGAGGCGGGGGTTCGCGCCATAAATCAAAAGGCGGGGGCGGGGTTCGATCACGTTCAATGACCTGCGTCCGTTTTTTCTCGGGGCTCGCGTTGGGTGTTGGGGCATCCGGGTGACTCTTTGGACGCTTCAGAGAGGCGGATTGGGGAGGCGCTGGCATCTGGAATGTAAACGTCGCGGCACGCGCGAGCTTCTGGAATGATCGGGGGTGGTGTGCCTATCTCAATCCCTTCACAGGCGGCCGCGTAATTTGTATCAGGCTCAAGCATCTCTTCCTCCTCATCTGCGATCTACAAGACTGGCCCTCAAAATCATCCCGGAGGGCAGGATCAGGAGAAATACGCACCCTGTCCAGAATACTGTTTGAGATTTTGTTGAAGATCGCGAGGCGCCGAACAACAACATCGGCTTGGGGGATCAATGTGGAGGAAGAGAAGACCGCGTGCTCGGCCGCATTGTGGGCGAGAATCCCGCAGGAGTGGCCATCAGTCTGCGACGAGATGGGAAGCGTGTCGAATTGGAGCTGATCCGAAGTGTGCTTCGCAGCCCACCACTCGAAAGCGCTTCGGAGACTGAAGGGGATATGGGCCTGAAGAGAGTCGCCCGTAGCGCAGCGTACGCGTCCCGCCGTCCATCTCGATAGCTACCCAATGCTTCTTCGCGTTGTGGGAATGGAGATGGGCAATGGTGACAAGCCGCTCGCCCCGACCGAAGATGTCCTGACCGAGAGATCGGATCCACGCGTAGATGAAGACTCGTCGTAACTGGTGATCTCCTTGTTTTTGAATGCGGTGCTGAGTTTCTCGCACAGCTCTATGGCCTCGACGCGAACGGTCCCAACCAGGTCCGGATCTCGAGCAATTCGCTCCCGGAGCATCTCGAGCATGTCGTTCTCGTCAGTGCTGCTCATCCACGAGCGTGTGAAGAGGCTCTGTGTCTGAAAGCCCGCGCTTGGCAGCATTCCAAGGCAGAATCGCCAGCAAGCGGCTGGTCTCCATTGCTAAATCCCGTATGTCCGATCTTTTCTTCTGCTGCATCTGATTTCTGACCCAATCGCGCGCCTCGTTCCAGGGCTTTCTGATCTTGGTCCGGATGTCGACAACGGTGTTCCAGAAGGTAATCACCCACAGTGGAAAATGGGTGAGAGTTTCGCCGTTGATGTGACCGTATTTGACAGAGGTAAAGCCATCCAGCCACGCTTGTCTCGCGTCCGAAGAGAGACGCCGAATCACAGCCGTGGGAGGCATGTCAAGGCGCCGCAGTCGAGAATGGCAGATGCGTCAATTATATCCGGAGCGCTTTTGCTGAAGTATGCCGAGAGGTCTGACGTCCTCTCCACAGAGACAATCGGTCGCGGAAGGGCGAAGTCCAGAAGCGCATTCAGTGAGATGCTGTCATCTGGAAGTATCTTTGACGTAATTGGCGCCGGCACTTGGAATTCATCCCCACAGGCACGTTTAACATGAGGGGGGATGTTTTTGATATTTGTTGCCTTGAGCGACCCAGTCAGCTTTGTTGAATGTAGCCATAGTGTAGATGTCCCCAACTGTGCGTGAAGAAAATTTCAAGAGAATTGATCATCAGTTCCGGTCCGCTCTTAGGCCCAAGGGGAAATCTGGAGTCATCAACTCGACAAATGAACACTTGTGAGGGTGCCTGGCATCGCACACACAAATCTCGATGAATACTTCGAAAACAAACACTTGGAATTGGCGTCACAGGTCCTGCCCGCTGATGAATTGATGGCAAATGAATACTTATGGTCACAGGTCACAATGGGCGAATACTTGGTCGAAATCGTACAGTAATTGATTGACAGGAGAAGTGCAGAGATGACACCGGAACGTCTGGGGCATTTCGTATAGTAACACCTACCATCCTCACCGCCGTTTCCCATGTACTGCTTCCTGCCAATAGGGGGTCTAATCCCGGGCCATTCACCGGTCATAGCGATTTCACCTCCTCGGTCGCATTCACAACCTAAGAAGGGTGATGAACTGCATGGATAATATTTGAAACGCAAGGTCAGACGGAGGAAGGTACAAAGGTGCACTAGAGCAAATTGATTGCTATTTACGACTCAGGAGTTATAGAGGAAGACGTCAGTTTATTCCCAGGGCAGTTCTGAATGCGCCCATCAGCACGGAACCTCCTTCCAAGAAGGCCGACAAGGGCAAAAACAAAGTGACTCTCCCCGTGAATCAATTCAATCTCTCTACCTTTATTATCGAAGCTGAGCAACGTTCATAGGCAAAAGCACCTGAAGCCAAAGGAGAGTCAGTCAAATTCGGGAAGCTGGTCCTGATTGTGGGAGGAATGGAACCCGTACGACTTATTTTGACCGTTCTGTACGGTCCTCGCCCACATCAGCATTTTTGGGCTCATTTTCGCTCAAAATGGTCGACTTGAGAGCCACATTAATTATGAACCCAAATACCAATCAATCCCAATCAATTTGAATGAACTAGAATGTCAATGCCGGGAATCTATTTTCGCCGTCAGTCATCATCGTCCTGCAGAGGCGGCCCCGCGTTGTTGAATATCGTCTGAATTTTGTGACTGTGCGCATATTGTATCTCTTCCCAATGCAGAAGTGGAATGACTGTTCGTTTTCTGGCGGAATTATGATCCGGCTAGGTGTTCGCAGCCACCAATACGCGCTCAGAAAATTTAACCCCCGGCGAGCCACGTCGTCGAATATTTTATAATTTTTGTGGTTGTGCGCATATTTTTTTCTCTCTTCCCAATGCAGAAGTGAAATGGGTATTCATTTTCTGGTAGAATGCAGCCACCAACACGCGCGTAGAAAATTTAAACCCCGGCGAGCCACATTGTCAAATATTTTCTAATTTTTGTGGCTGTGCACATATTTTATCTCTTCCCGATGCAGAAGTGGAATGAGTGTTCATTTTTTGGTGGAATCATAATCTGGTTGGGGGAATGCAACCACCAACACGCATGCAGAAAACTTAACCCCCGGCAAAGCACGTTGTCGAATATTTTCTGATTTGTGTGGCTGCGGTTTGACATGAAGTTTTGGCTGCCACCATACCCGGTCCTGCGCTTCCTCGCCCTCGCCCGAAAAATGACCCATACTCAACACGCTCCGCTCCCACACCGACCTCGTCGCCATGCAGCTCCGCAGTGGCGATGCCCAGCTGATCGATCGCACAATCCTAGATAATTGATCCGATATCAAAGTGTAGTCACGTTGAGCGCGGCTGGCACAGTCACCGCGCAGGGTACACACATGGCCACCAGCTTTTCAGGTGCAGCTGGCTGTCACCTAGCCCATAATGTGTTGAGCACATAATCACACCAGCTGCCCTCTACGACCTTGAATTAATACTACTCATGGCTACGAGACTGATGTGAGTAATCGACATTCATCGAGACCTGGGCAGCTGCCAACAATTTCCCCCAACATCAGGTTGCCCAACCTCGAGCGCAGCCTCGTTAACGGTGGACCCGACTCGGAGCTGCCATCACACAGAGAAATGTAAATTACGTGTTAATAACAACGTCATATTATTCAACATGATGTTGCTTACACAGCGCTAACTACGTAGAGCTCAATCAACCGCTATATATGGAACCCGTTTGTGCTATAAATTGCCTCAGCTATTTTTACTGGGGCTATTTACAGGTGATGGCTGTGTCTTTCACGCTTCCTGATCTTCTCTTGATCTGCGATTTTCCATTGAGGATGAATCGATACGTAAACAGGTTGCGGCAGAAACCATTCGGTGGATTCTACATGGAACTTCTGACACAGAGCTGACACATAAAGTTCGTGGTCTCAAATGTGGCCTCCTAGCAGCAATGTGCTACCCTCAAGCTGGATTTCCTCAACTCAGAGTTTGCAACGACTTCTTGACTTTCCTTTTCCATATCGATGACATGGATAGCCTTGGGGCAAAGGAGACAGGGGATGGAATTGCAGACTACCTGAGAAACCCCAGTTCAGCAAGTACTTGTTCCAAGGAGCAAAAAGTTGCAAAAGAGTATTCTACTTCACAGAACAATGACATTGAGGCACTGAAAGCATTGATGCAGTTATTTTAAACGACTCGCGCTCACGACAAGTAAGGACACCCAGGACCGATTTATGCATTCTTTGGAAGCATTTTTCGAGGGCCTCGAGAAACAAGCCAAGGATCGTCTGGTTGGCAAGGTGCCCAGTTTTGACACCTACATTGATCTTCGGAGGGACACGTCAGGCATGTAACTCTCCAAACCAGACAACACGGTTATTAATGAAATCAGGGTGCCGCCCATGCTTTGTTCTCATTGAATACGCGAACAACTTGAGACTTCCTTCGGGAATCATGAAGGATGCGATCATTCAGCAGCTTGGGGACTATGCAAATGATCTAGTGGCATGGTCAAACGTGCGTATGCTGATAATTCCCACCGAACTTACTCACCGTTGCATTCTAGGATTTGTTCTCCTTCAAGGTTGAAACCAAAAGGAAGGATACGCACAATATAGTCTGCGTTATGATGCACGAGCACGGTATTGACTTGCAATTAGCGGTTAACATGGTGGGGAAGCTGTGCAGTGATCGCATGGAGGATTTTATAAGGCTTCGAGCACAGTTGCCGTCGTGGGGTCCCACAATAGACGGTATGGTGAGGGTTTACGTTGACGGCCTCCAAGATTGGATGGTAGGATCTCTGCATTGGTCGTTTAAGACTGAACATTACTTCGGAGAGAGTAACAAGGCGGTTCTTGAAACTCTGAAAGTCGAGCTTTGACTATAGTTTAGTCGCTCAAAGCTCCAGCGTCCCTTAACCGAGCTGGGTTTGGATTTCGTACATTGTATTATGTACATTGATTCGGACGGCTCAACCCCTCGAAATTTCTCAACCTCGATTCTGAGCCGGATTTAACACAAGTTTCAACGTCAGAATCCCAAGACAAAAAGGAAGTTACTTGAACATTATTCGAGGGCCACGCCCGAGTGCACCGTGATTTTTGGCTTGTTATAATCTCATCGGACCCAGGAAGCTCTCCGATTTTTTGCAAGGATATTGAACCTGCCCTGAATGTCGAACTGCTCGCTTTTGTGAGTACTTGCCAAATTGGGAATGATCACCTTTACTCGGCATTGCAAAAAGTAACCGGCCAGTTTACGATAGGGCATACCACTTCAGGAATCAGGTGGCTCTGGCCGAAATCGTACCTGAGAACTCCCTTGCTTTGACGGTTCGAACTGGTCTGTTCTCGCCGACTGGGAATTATCTATTGGTATCAGGCGTGATATATTTATAGTCGCGCTGAGCTCAAGGAGTCACTGAATTTCTTAACCATGGTGTGGGCTTTGGGGCAAATGTACATGCGTCTACATCCGCCTCCACGTGACTATGTTGGTTCATGTGCATGTACATTAATGTAGATGAGTAGACCCATGTAGACATAGGTAGATCAACTGTGTCTACATATCGTAGACACAGGTAGACAACGGGGTCCGTCTTGCCCGAGAAGTACCAGCCACAACACTGCGCCTATTAGCCTCCTTACCATGGAATGAGTGCTCATGAAGATCCATGGAAAATTTAACCACCGGCGGCTCAACTGGGGTGATATTTTTCACATCTGGACAGGCAGTTCTGACTCCACAAGCTCATTTTATTTTGTCTCATTCAAAAGTGGAATGGGTACGGATATCTCGTTCGAATAAGGTTCCTTACGATGGAATGAGTGCTCAGGGAGAGCTATGGAAAGTTTAACCACCGGCAGCTCAAGTGGTGTAATATTTTCTGTATTTGGGCATGCAGGTCTGACACCACAACAGTATTTTGCTTTGCCCTGTTTGGACGAGATTTTAGTGTGTATGTTCTCTTCAGATCCTTCACTGTGTTCTCGAAAAGGTGGCCAGTTTTGTATGAAGGCCTTACACCTTGAAATAAATGAAAAATAAGTCAGCGGCGAGAAGTGGATACAAGTATGTCATGACAGAGATTTTGCTCAATTTTTTCTGTAGTCCGATTTGGCGCTGTTTTTCAAGCGAGACCCGATAATTTACGACTAGCCGGCAAGTCGTTGATGGACAGTCTATCGTGCCGGATTTTTAAATTATCCCTCTTCTGGTGGAATGAATATTTTTGAACATAGAATCCCGAATAGCACTTCATGAGGGACCGTTATTCATATTCCGTCACGATGGCGTTATTCGTCGCTATTTAATACCAAATCCACACTGCGAACACTTGGCGCACTTTGTGGTGGTTATGGAGTTCTGTTTTGGCGGGCAGCGCCAGGCCAGGACCGCAAATAGGCCTGAAACACAGCTTATTTCCAAATGTGGTAATACCCCAGAAGAAAAGGAGTATGTTTTGATCCTAAGTCACCATGCCATCATTGCTCCATTGCCAGGTCATGTATCGATCTGGCATGCCGAAAACACTATCATGGAACAATCACTAAGTGTAAGAAGATGGCTGATGGGTGTTAGCCCACAGAACAGAGCTACAAGCAAACATTAAGTGTGTTAATGTATTTCTATGCATTTTCACCCCATTTGCTCTCCCTATAAGGTTCAGAATGGAAGGAAAGAGTTAAAAGTACATTTCACTGCTCATACCAACATCTGGACCCCAAAATTGTGCCAATCCATGGGCTTGAAGCTTCAGAATATCACATGACATCTTTTGCTTATTTGATGAATAGGGCACCATTCAGAGGAGCTACTGAAAAATAAACACTCAAAATGAGAAGAGACATAATGAAAGATCAATATTTAACTGTATCCCAAGAAATTTGAGCGGTTTGGATTACATTATCTGTGCCACCCGTGCCGTTACGGCCACCGCGGCAGTTTGCCGCCCTTGATCGTTGGCAAATTGTTGGGTTCCCGTGCTACCGGCCCGCAGGCAATCAATGATTCGGCATTGCCGGCACCACGTCACTTCCGACAAGCTTTGACAGACACTGCCCTGGCGCTAACATTGACAGATGCCTCCCACCGTACCCGAAACAAAGGCGGCCTCGGCGAAATTGAGAGTGATCTTCAATCATCTTCCACAGGCGAGGCAGTGATTTTCTTAGAGTCTCTGGGTATGTCTGATCCTGAATGCTCGCAAATAAATACGTACAAGGCGCAAGCGAATGGTCTTCGAAACATGTACATGCAATCTGAACCGGAAAATCCTGATCTTGTGTTTCATCACAGCAAAGCTGCTGTTCCTGAATACGATAATCCTGCACTGTTTCCTGGGTTTGAGAGCAATCTGACTGTGAAACTATCTTTTGACCTTCAAGCAAAGTACCTTCTTGACGTGGACAATCGTGATATCAGGTATCATCGATCTTTTCTTTTTGTCATGTTCAATATATTGCAACGACGAACAGCACATCTTCGTACATATTTACTTGTTCATCAGGACAAATTTGAAACAGTGGCTCAAGAAATTACCCAGATAAAACATGAAACTGTACTACAGGTTGCACATAGGCTTGAGAAAGAGAAGACACTGCAAGTTATAAGTGAAAGTGAACGATTGGTACTTCGTCTGTTACAGCATGTGCAATCAATATCTGCCAAAATCCCCGGATCAACAGCTTCAAAAGTAACATCACGGAATCAGATTCGAGGATATATGGGATTATTTGGAATGCCACCTCTCTTTTTTACGTGTAACCCCAGCAGTGTTCATAGTCCAATTTTTCAGGTGGTTTTTGGAGACACATCAGTAGATTTAGGCAGCTCCTTTCCCAAACTTCCCGAATATAATGAGAGAGCCAAGCGACTTGCACAAGATCCTGTAGCAGCCGCTGATTTTTACGAATTTTCGGTACGGTGTATTTTTGAGCACTTGTTTGGATGGAATTTCAAAACAGGAAAGAGCTCGAAAGATGGTGGAATCTTGGGGCACGTAAAAGCTTGGTATGGAATAAACGAACTGACAGAACGTGGAGGATTACATGGTCATTTCTTGATATGGCTTCATGGGTCACTGAACCCGTCAGACCTCCATCGTAGATTGACAGCGGATCGAGATTTTCGAGACCGTGTGAGTGACTTCTTCGATAATATTATCTGGCATCATATACCGGACATTGAGAATATTGAACTAGTCATGAATAGTTCAACTCAAGATCCACGATCTGAACGCTTTGTTCCACCACCACCCATTCCCTCTCATATGCCTGAATGGTTGAATGACTTTGATAAAGATAAAAGTAAATATAATTCGGTGCCGTCCTTCCCAAGCTTTGACTCGGACTTTACAGAATCGTGACGCCACTGACCTGCTTAACATAGACGAGACTCGGAGCTGTAATAATAAAATTTCAGCTGAAGCAAAGAAACTTGGTGATTTATTGAGCAAATTAACCTACTCAAAGTGGTTAAACCCTGTAAGTATCTCGAAATCCTCTCTTGTTGATCCTCCAACGACTCAACAATTCAGTTCTTTCAACTTGAAATCCATGCGAGACAATCTGCGTGAGAGTGCTGCGAATCTTCTTAAGAGTTCAGGGAAAAATAATTCAGCATCGTCTCCTAGTACAGTAATGAATGAGTCTGCTATTTCAAGTACTGAGCCTCCTTCAACTATTATCATGCACGATACTAAGGATCTTGAGAAAAAATCTGTGGAAGAAATTCTATCAGAAGTTTCGGCGGATTTTTCCTTGAACTATAAGCAAGAAATTGCATTCAAAACCATGTCCCGCGCTTATTTAGATCTTTTACTTGCAAGGAAAAATGGTATCAAACGTCAGGAACAACCACAACTCAAGATGTTAGAATCCGGCCCAGGTGGAAAAGGTAAAACATGGTCGTCAGCGCATTCCAAAAAGTGATGAGTATGTATGGCTTGTTGTAGGAGACCCGCCGGTGCGCTCCGTGTGGATACCCGATTCTTTCCGACTCTTTCCTTTTTGGTCTACATGTATATTACGGTTACGCCCCTGTCTTTCACCTCAGTCGTCTACACCCATCGTGTCCCGACTGAGGTGAGCTCTTACTTACATTACTGTAGCATTTAATTCAATTCGTATGTCACGGGTCACAGGCCCAAAAATTTACGAATTTTTTCGTACAGGTCACAGGTCACCGAGGGCATTTACGAATCCTCCAAACAGGTCCAAATTCGCCAGAAAATGGCTCAAAAATTGAATTTTTTCCTGATTTTTTCCTCCGCGCCGCCTGCTTGTCAAGCGGCGCCGCGGCGTTCGCACGAAGTGCCAGTTTTGACACTGACAGATGATCTTATCAACTTCTTCGAGTTACTTCTTTTTGACTTCCTTCTCCCCGTCGGCGTCGTCGCCAACCCGCCTCAGCGCAGAATGCTATTACATTGAAACAAAACAGCAACTACTTTTCGGGCACATCAATTCCCGGCACATCAACATCCTCATTCTTGTTGTTGGCGTGTCTCCAGAACACCGTGTACAGCGTGTTCGGGTGGCGGATGCGTTTGCCCGAGGCTTCTCCAGCAGCAGCGACAAGTGTACAATCGGGTTCTGGAGTCACTATCAGGAAAACCCGAAAATGGCAATTGCTGCCAACTGTTGACAATTGTCGATAATTGCCCGATTACCAGCAATTATCAACAATTGTTCAATTATTTATGCCCCCGACAATTGACGCCAATTGTCGTCCGATTATCGGCCAATACACGCAGTTGTGAATGATTATGAACGATTACCTGGGGTGTATTTATGTCCATATTCCCAGGTCACTCAGATATTTAGAGAACATGCATGTATTGAGATGTCTGCTACGAGTACATGTTGATCCAACTACATACACTAATTAACCAGGACGACACCTGCCGATACCCAATACACCGCACCCTAGATCTACTAGATCTCGTCAAAGGGCAAATGCAGCGAGAGGATACCAGAAAAAGATTGCAGACCGTGGATGGGAGATATAGTAAAATGTTGGTGTGTTCTAAATGAGCGCAAATCTTTATTAGCACCACTGTTCAAGCAAATAGATAATAAAACTCACTGTATCAAGGCCATAGATTCCAAAAAACCTATACCCCCGACCGATATTCACTCACTCGTACGACACCAGTCCGGCAACATAGCGTGGGATCTGAAGGGAAATGTCATTGAATCAGGAGGTGAAAAGTGTCAGCACTCACAGGACTATGCTGGGCAATTTAATGGATGGGTGCCGTCGAAGTCGTTCAGGTGAGGTAGGCGAACAACGGCGACGACTCGGGGCCGTCGGTGGTGGTGGAGACAGTGCTCGACCGTTCGAAGTCCTCAGGGAAGGTGTTGCCCAGACTGCGGAACTCTGGTAAGGCTGCCGTGATGGGATGAGAAACATGACGGCGACGAGTCAAGGAGGGAGGTTTACCTAACTGCCTCTCTATGTCCTCAAGGGCGGTGTGGACGCCGAAGGCCAGATCGGCGTGCCAGTAGTCATAGCTGCGTACATCATTGAGTGGTTGATGAAGAGACGGGTCAAACTTTACTCACCGCCACTCAGTGCTGAAACGAAAGCAGTTCACCCGACGACATGACGTGCGAGCGCAGGATGGGGCCGGATGGGGGATGCCGTGTTGAGAGGATGGGAGGGGATCTAGGGAGAATCAAGATGTGGGTGAGGAGGGTGAAGAAAGTGCCTACACAGAACGGTGAGCGAGATATACAACAAGCCAGCAGCATCCTAGCAACGAGACCAATGAGGATTTGCAGCACAGGAGGAAGCAGAGGACACTTACTTGTTTGAGGAATCACTTCCGAGGTAAGGCTGAGGAGGGATGCACCGTGACGAGAGGACAAAGCTGGGGAAGATGGGGGGAAGAGGGAAGAGGTTTTGACATCTGTCGTAACACAATCAAAACAAACCACCGTTTTCTGGCATGTGAGTGTTTCAGTATTTGATCCGACGGATTTTACGCCTTGGCGGTCGGCAATGGACTTGGTTAAATTCAAGCAGATTTCCGCTGCAAATGAGTTTGAGATGCCGACTGTCCTCAAAGGGCGGGAAGTCAAGTCAGCAATGCAGGGTAAAGCCACTCCGGCTGTGGGACCAGAAAACAGAGTGGCTTGAGGCAATTTTTGCACGTTATTGCTGATTGCATGAATTATCCCCGATTATCAACAATTTTAGCGTTGTCAACAATTTGCCGACAATTATTGAACAATTGTCAAATCTGGATTTTCCTGATTGGCAACCTGAGCATCCGCATCCTCGGAGAGATAGTTGCTGGGATCAGCAAAGGTGGTGGATTTGCGCTGGGACGGTAGCTCAAACTTCAAGAGTTTGGAGATCGGAAGGTCTGGGGAGGGTACCGAGAGCTTTTCCGGCCCATCCGGTATCTTCAGCACGTCGGGAAGACCACCCATTACAGCTAAGATGTCGGAAACGAGAAAATTCCAATGATTATGTGAGCAAATGATGCCAGTGCCCGTTTTGGAATCCCAAGTAAAATCTAAGTATTTTGAACGATCCTGCAACTATTGCTTGAATATCTGAGGCCTCCTGCCAATTTTCGGCCGATTTACGAAAAAAAATTAGGTGTCACACCTGACCGGACCCAAATACGAAAAGTGAATTTCGTACGGTGCGGTCACAGGTCACAGGGGGATACGAATTGAATGAAATGCTACAGTATACCTCATACACGACTTACTTACTTCCGTACTTAGCGCTCACATATATTGTTCTTACATTAGGTATAGTACCGACTGAATATAGTCGTTTACACCCATCGTGTCCCGACTGAGCGCTCACATATATTGTTCTTACATTACATCTGCACCGTGCCCGGTAAGGAATTCCACAACATCGGTGTGACCGGCACCGGCTGCGTAATGCAACGGGGTGTCTCCATTCTCGTCTAGGGTCTATGTGAGAACCGTGAAGACTTGGCAATCGGCAGAGACATACCGGTAGGGGCCACATCTGCGCCACGCTCGACGAGGAGTTTCACAACCTCTGTGTGGCCCCCAATCGAGGCCACATGGAGGGCTGTTCGCTTCTTATTGTCTGCAGTGGAGATGTCAGCGAGCGGGGTTGTAAATCGGTGCAGAAACATACCGGTAGCGGTCAAATCTGCGCCACGCTCGGCGAGGAGGTTCACAACCTCCGTGTGGCCGTTGAGCGAACCCGTATGTAGGGCGGTCTCACCATGCTCGTCTGGAATGGAGACGTCAACCATGCAGGTCTAAATCAGTGCAGCAACATACCGGTGGCGGTCAAATCTGCACCAGCCTCGACAAGGAGTTTCACAATCTCTGTGTGGCCCTTAAACGAGGCCATATGGAGGGCTGTTTGCCGGTTATGGGCTAGGGCTTGTACATCGGCCGAGAGACATACTGGCAGGGGTCAAATTTGCACCACGCTTGATCAGCAGTTTCACCACCTCCCTATGGTCTTGGATCGAAGCCATATAGAGGGCGGTTCGATTTCATCGTCTACAGTGGAGATGTCCGCAATGCAGGCTTATACATCGGCACGGAGACATACCAGTTCGCGGTCAAATCTGCGCCACACTCGACCAGGACTTTCACAATCTCTGGCCCTTGAACGAGGCCACATGGAGGGCTGTTCGATTGTTATTGTCTACAGTGTAGATGTCAACGATGCGGGCCTAAATCGGTGCAGCAACATACCGGTAGCTGTCAAATGTGCGCCCCACTTCACCAGCAGTTCCATAACCTCCGCGTTCCCGTTGAGCGAGGCCATATGGACGGCTGTCCGACCATACTTGTCTACAGTGGAGATGTCAAACGAGGCGGGCCTAAATCGATGCACCAACATACCGGTAGCGGTCAAATCTGCGCCAAGCTCGACGAGCAGTCTCACAGACTCTGTGTGGCCCTTGAACGAGGCCATATGGAGGGCTGTTTGCCGCTTATTTACTACACCGAAGACGTCAGCAATGCGGGCCTGTACATCGGCACAGAGACATACCGGTAGCGGTCAAATCTGCGCCAGGCTCGAGCAGCAGTTTCACAACCTCCCTACGGTAGTTGATCGAAGCCAGATAGAGGGCTGTTTGCTTGTTATTGGCTACAGTGGGGATGTCAGCAATGCAGGCTTGCCACTGGGTGCAGAGACATACCGTTAACCGTCAAATCTGTCCCACACTCGACCAGGACTTTCACAACCTCCGTGTGGCGGTATTGTCTACAGTGGAGATGTCAACGATGCGGGCTTGTAAATGGGCTCAGAGAGATACCGGTAGCCATCAAATCTGCACCCCACTCGACCAGCAATTTCATAACCTCCGCGTTCCCGTTGATCGAAGCCAGATGAAGGGCTGTCCGACCATCCTTGTCTACATTGGATATGTCAACGATGCGGGCCTAACTCGGGGCAGCAAAATACCCGTAGCGGTCATATCTGCGCCAAGCTCGAGCAGCAGTTTCACAACCTCCCTATGGTCGTTGATCGAAGCCATATAGAGGGCTGTTTGCCTGTCATTGTAGCACTAGCTGTATGCAACCAAGCAATTTACTGTTTCCTGATGAAGACCATGTTGTAATTTTTTTTTTTGGCGCTGCGTTATCCAAAACCGTGAGGTTCTTGCACGCGCCGGCCCGGACGGCTGGGGTTTTCCACCCCAGACCCCGAACGCTGCGCGGGGCTACCGCTCGCTGCGGGGCCCGCTGCGCGGAGCTTGGCGGTCGCCCGCGCGGCGCACTGCGTGGTGCGCAAAAATAATCGGGCGCGATGGGTCTTCCATTCTTGTAGGCAGCGATAAGTATATGGCGTGATAATTTTACGCCTAGCACTGAACGTTGAAGTTAGTGGCGAGTCAAATGGCACTGGGGACAGGCGACGGGACGGCCGTCGCAGCCGTGACGGATGATGGACCAGCATATAAATCGCCATTTCACCCATGTGATGGTCGAACGCAACTCCGGCATCATGAATTCAACATCCAGTTTCTTGGTGGACCCAAACGGTACAAGTTTCAGAGCGGGTCAGCTTCCAGGACGGACCAATGCCGGATGAGAGGAAGCGTGAATGCTTATACAGCTTGTATCCCAGGTCAGTAATGCTTGAAACATCTTCATACCAGTGACTTTATTGGTGGGTGAATTCGAGTTGAAACTCCGCCGGGGGGCTCTTTGATCCGCTACCACCACCATCTCGCCTTTTCTCACGTCGTGAAGGTCGTGGTTAAAGGTCTTGGAGTGGGTTAGTAGCCCGGGGTTGAACCCACGACTGCCCCCGTCGACGGGCGAGAGCCGCGACGAGAGTCGCAGATGCCTGAGTGCATCCAGATCATGTTTGGCTTATAAGCCCGCACCTCGGTCCTCCCAGAAACGTCAATTGAACCTGCGCTACTGCTGGAAGAGAAATTGTTTACCATTGTTGTCCTGCGATCAAAACAAACCATATCTTGGCGCACGTGCAACCACTACTGTCAAGCGGTAAATCAACCTTCTGAAATTCGGGTTACAGTCGCAAACCGGGAAGCGAAACGCAACACGGAAGCGAAACGCTCCCTTACCCAACCACTTCCGGTCATATTACGAGCTCAAGATTTTAGTACATAAATCTACATCATATGCGGTTGGATTACTCAAAAGGAATTGGTTCAAAACTCCCCGCCAAGTCTGCACTATCCAAGTCTTTCAACATCATTCATTTGCTGCTGTTTGGCCCGCAGATCAATATCTCATGTAGATGCAAGAGGGCTTACCGTGAACTAGGTTCTTGAATGTGTTTTAAAGGTCGTAGATGAAGAATATCAATTTCCCAGAGGGCCAAGTTTCGTGACTAGCGTGCAGGGGCTTGTTTACAACTGTTTCGCTTCCGTGTTATTTACTCACATTTGGTCTTTCAGGAAGAACCACCTTGTTCTCCACAGTCACTGCACTAAACCACATGAAGTTTTGTCTTAGTAGGAAGCTGGGATGCCCCTCTACCCACTCATCCCAAAGTATGGGCAAATTGGGGCAATATTGTACTTGTAATCATGCGTCGAAGCCAACCGTTTCGCTTCGCGGTTTGTCACTGTACTTACTGCCTGTTGGCAGTTGCCATTCCCAGGTGCTTTCCGGAACGTTTCTGTCGACCAACGGCTCCGTACAATGACCAACGTGAAGCGAGAAAAAACCGATGAATCCCGACAGGCCAAATGGGCGCTCAATGGGCCAGATTTTACGAACTCACCCTCGCCTCCCCACTCTGACATTGCCATAAAGGCAAATCTCATCAGCACGTGTTCCACGTGCTTGCGCGCCCTTCCAAAGCTTTACAAACAACACAGTGAAGCATCAACAGCGCTTTCTCACTATGGACTCCCCTCCAGAACAGACGCCGCCTCCCTTCCTCACAACAAAAAAATGCAGCAAGGATGGGTGCAAACTTAGAATTCCAATCGATTTCCGCTATCGCCACTGTGACGACTGTCGAGCGAGGAACAGGAAAGTCAAAAGGATAGTAGGGCGCGAGCTGCCGACTCAGCCAAAGCGAAAGACATCAACGGCACTGCATCCAAGAAGCGAAGGAGAGCCTCGGTTGGCAGTGCCGAAGGCGGACGCGCCACCCGGCCTCGTACAGACTACGAAGGCGACAGTTCCGATGCCCGAGGAGGTGCTGATGCAGAAAACTCAGACGGCGACATGCATGGGGACGACGAGGCTGAGAATGAGGTAAGTACTTCGTGAAAAGTTTATTTATCTGTTTTTGACACGAGAGTAGACGATGGAGGCCTTCTTCGATGCCGAGAGCTTCTATGACGCGCTGAGAGCCGAATTTAAGGCTGGGAAAGCTGTGGATTTCCACGGCACATACCCTGTCCCTGCCGATCCCCTAGTGTCCCCAAAGCAGCGTGTTCAGATGGCCGCCGCCGAGATTTGGAAAATAAGTGGCTACCGATTTACGTGAGTAATAATTTGAATATCTTAAATCTGATACTAACCGGCTGCAGCGTGAAGGATCATAAGAAGACCAAGAGCGGGTATCGAACCCGCTTTTGGTGTAGTCAGGATGAAGCACGAAAGAAAAAATCAAAGGCCTCCCAAAATCCCGACACCCGTAATCGCGACAATGTCGGCCTGAAGAGGTACCTCTGTGCAAGCAAGTTATCTATCAGCTGCAGGACGGGGAAGGACGAGGGAGACCTCACCGTCACGGTCCAATTGAAGCACGCGGCAAGGCATGTCAACTACATCGACGTCTCTATGCCCGCGGAAGCTCTGGATATGATACGCGAGAACGTCGAGTGGTTTACACCTGTTGCGATGGTCAGCAAAGTCCAGGCAGCCTTTCCTCATGTTACGGCGGCGCAGATCCACAGGGCGTGGATGGAGATGAGTGAAGTGTTCTGGCGCTTCGATGATGAGCAGCTCCCATCAACAAAGAAGTTGCTCGAGCAACACCCAGACGATGTCGATATCTTCCAGCCGGAGGACATTCCAGAAGGTGTGGAGATGCTGTGTTGGGGAATGAAGAAGATTGCGACACCGCTGAAGGGGAAAATAGTGGAAGTCGGCGTTGACGCGACATGTAAGTGAATATCCTAATTAGGAAACTCAAGACTGACGCACGACGGCAACGCAGACAATACGAATTCGAAGCATCTCGAGCTGTATAGCATCATGTCGGAGCAGGATGGAGCCGGCTTCCCCTTGTCGTATCTCCTTCTATCAACCGCATCGTCAATCGATCAAGGGAAAAGGACAAAAGCACTTACAGTGTGGGCTAAATGCGTTCGTGACGAGTATGGGGTTGAGCCTCGGTTTGCGCATGTCGACAAGGACATGGCAGAGATCGGGATGCTCAAGGGGGTCTAGAAGGTGAAGATTAGTCTCTGTTGGTGGCATTTACGTCGTGCAGTACGCACCCGCCTCGCGAGCCCAAAACTCTCGACGACACCATATGACCCTGGCCGCGCACACTCGGAATTCTCCTTTATCGACCCCACCTTCGTTCCTCGGGGTCAGGCAGATGGCGATGAATACGAAGGAGGCGTACCTGACAGCATAACCCCTGTTGTTCCGCCTTCCCAGCAAGCAGTGACCATGACAACGCCAAATGGTCTTCGTATCACGATACCCGCCCGTCCAGCCTCTAGTATCCGTTCCCGTGAACAACCAGACCAAGCCGCAGGCCGTGACTACGACCACAGCGCGCGCTGGGAGCACTTCCATGGCTCAAGTGCACGCGGGGAGTGCTGACAGCCCGCACGCCGTGAACGCCGTTACCACGCGTGTCGAGAACGCGGTGGATACACGCCTCGGAACATTGCCCGCCACGCTTGATGGTGCAGCTGGGCTGGGTGTCGTGACTGGGTCGGTACCGATGCCGATGCTGCGGTCGCGCGCGCCCATGAAGGACATCACAAAAGGGAAGGAGGTGAATTTTCCTTTGTCCTGTAAATTCTTGTCTCATGCAATCTCAGCTCGAGGAAAGATTATCCCGGGTTTCGAGCGCCGTCATGATCGCAACAAATTCCGTGTCCTTTTTTTCATCGACAACTCTCAGGGCCACTGCGCATATGCGGAGGATGCTCTGGTTGTTTCTCGGATGAATTGGCGTGCTGGAGGGAAACAAGCTGTGATGCGAGATGGTTGGTTCATCCGCAATGCGTCCTGTCCTGAATTTGTGATTGTGTGGGACAATATCAATACCTGTATGCGTGCGGACCCCTCTGGAGAAGACACTCCCCGTAGCCAAAGCTCTACCTCCGAAATCGATGAAGGACTGCCGGATTTGTTGGCAGAAGATGGAGCAGATGTGTCTGATGCAGGCAGCGAGTGAAAGAATACCCTTTTCAGCCGGAAAATGTGCTCTATAATATAACTTAGTCATTTGACGCGTTATAATCCAACTTGCGGCCCTCAGAGCGCGAGCTACGCGTCGTGTAATTAGGCCACATCGCATTGTCGTGAATGCACGTGGTTTCTCAAAAAGGAAGCTTATATAATAACACAAGTGTTTTAATCTCGGTTAGTCTCTGTTACAGACCAGAAACGGATGACGAACAAGTAAGTATCCGTATATGGTCTGTTAGCAATCACGACCCCTTTGGGAAGACATGGACTGATTTTTGAGCACCGCATTGCGACGTGTACTCTCGTTCAATAAATCTACAAATATTTGGAGGCATAGAAAGCCCGAGAATATTATGGCTCCTTACTTGATGCTAAGCAATCCATTCAGTGCGCACGACGGTATGTGATCAACTTGTCAAGGGAAAAATTTTGATCAAATTTCAGGGTGATCTCGTATTGAGATATCCACTGTGCGTATCACTTAACTTTCGCGGTAGAAAATGTTTCTATATAGCTTCTGTATGTGTATGAATATTCTCTGATTTATACAGGGCCCCCCGGCTATGGTACGAAGGAAAACATGCCTGGTAGCACAGCCACGTAATTGCGTAATCAGTCGGTGTCTTCCCAAGAGGGGCGTGATTGCTACAAGACTAGGTCAGCGAATATACTGTAACAGCACAATAGTCAGAAGTCAATCTCGTGTTTACGGGAAAGCCGTGAAGTACATACCTTTTCCTGTGTCATCCATAGTGTCGTCCATGGTGTTGTTAGAAAAGAAGGTCGAAAGAGATCAATCAAAACACGCAGAGATCCCCACAACTCACCTCGTATTGAGCATGGTATTCCACACAAAATCCCGGCGCAAAAAAGACCAACAGCAGTCCAACTTGAAAGACAAATGGATGGGGCGCGCAGTCCAGATCTTCACCGAGGGTCACGGCTCATCCTCAGCGCCGGCACCCAGTCTCGAGTGTGTGCTTGCTCAGGCCAGGAAGGAGTGTCTTGAGCAGGACAAGAAGATAGTGGTCCTCTCCAAGTCCACCTTACAGCGACGTGTTCACGGGGGCAAGAGCAGGAAGGAGGCTCACGAGCATAGGAGCTGGCTGACAACAGAGGAGGCCGACACTGTTATCACATTCGCCATCGCATGTGCGGACCGGGGATTTCCCCTCAGCCATCGAAGGCTCAAGGAGCATGTGGACGAGATTGCTAGAGGGCGTTGGGGTGCAAAATTCCCGGAGGAAGGCATCGGGAAGCAGTGGACCAAAGATTTCGTGTCAGACCATTCTGACCGCCTCAGAATGTACTGGTCGCGTGCACTTGACGGGTCCCGGGCTCGCCGCGGGTCAATCCAACAACCAAGGCCGAGTATTTTGACCTCTTGGAGCGGGTTATTGAGGGGAATGGCGGTGGTGACCGAATCGTAGATGAGCTCATTTATGGGGCAGACGAATCCGGATTCCAGCAGGGCATTGGACAGCGAGAACGCGTTATCGGTGCCTGTAACAAAAAGATCCAGCACCAGCAACGAAGCGGGAACCGAGAGAACATCACTGCGCTTGTCACCATCTGCGGCGACGGCACCACGATCCCACCTGCAATTATCTACAAGGGTGATGGATTCCAGGTTAACTGGGAACAAGACAACCCTCTCAATGCCTTGTGAGTCTCTCCCGGGTTCTGGTAAATCTTGTTAACAAATTTTGCAGACTCGGCTACTCGAAGGAAGGATACACGGACGGTGAAATCAGTCTCGCGTGGATCAAGGACTTTGATAATCGGACACGCGCCAAGGCCGCGCGCCGTCGAAGGCTATTGGTTGTCGATGGCCATGTCTCACATTACACGGTCGTCTTTCTTCGGTATGCACGGGAGAACGGGATTGAGGTCATTGGCTACCCGTCCCACAGCACCCATGTGTATCAAGGACTTGATGTTGTAATCTTCGCGGCCTTCAAACGGAATTGGAGCAACGCAAGGGATCGTTTCGAAGCAAAAGGCGGCGTTGTTGACAAGTCGAATTTTCTCGCGGTCTACGCCGAAGCACACTTGAAGACACCGACCCCAGAGAACATCCGGATGGCGTTCAAGAAGACGGGGGTGATCCCCGTGAATCGAGATGTCGTGACGGAGCAGATGATGGCCCCGAGTCTTGAATCCTCATCCCGCGCGTCGCTTCCTATCCCACAGTCGAGTCCACTCAAGGTCATGTCAGGATGATTGTTGATGACATGGACTACCAAAAATTACAGGCAGTTGACAGTGACGGCGACGAGCAGCTCCCGAGCTCCTCGGCCACACCGTATTTTGTCCGGACAGCTGTCGATAGTCTGTCAACGACATCAGGATCGTTCCCTCACCTCATCATCTCCCCTCGTGCAAAGTTGAAACGATGGTTCAGCTGCTTGGTCTCAGCTCGTAGACGCGTCGTGTCATGGGGGTGTGTTGGAATTGGTGACGTAACGCGTCGTTATCATTTTTATCGAGCTAAGTAATAGATGTCACTACTCCGCCACGAGCTTGCTGACGCACTGAAGAGCCATGCCAACATGGTCGATGAACTCGTTGAAGATGCTGACGAACTCCGATACCGGCTGGCTGTGGCAAGCGGAAACCTGGAGGACACCACCAGAAAGCTTGTTGAAATCAAACATCAGCTTTATGACTTGCGCCAGCTCGTTCTGCGTGTTAGGACACGGCTCATTTCGTGGGAGAAGCGGGAGAGTGTCGCAACTTTGGAGGAAGAAGTGGCGGAGGCCCAGAGATTTATTTCAACTGTTGGCGGACAGCTTTGGGACGGGGGCTAGAGAAACAGTAGAGCAGTGGCGACAGCGCAATCCGCACGACTCGCTGGACGACTGAGCGTGCCCAAATCGAGACTTGGCCCGGGGCGTGACAATCAAAATGGATGCCGTTTTCGCTGGTCGTCAGAAAACACGTCAGGGAGCTCGCAAATTGAATCAGAAAACCCTCGGTACATAGCCAATGTGTGCATAGTACATGTATATGTATCCCAGCTGACTTTTGGAGCTTCCTGAAGTTTCTTGACAAACATATTCGAAGATGATGGATGGATTTCAATTCACTTTTAATGACTTTTTGGAGTGATTCGGGTTTATAACAAGATTCTGTGGTCCGATCACCCCAGAATTTGGATACAAGATGCTCTATATGCTATGCTTGCTCCGTGTAAGAGGATCTGGTCCGGGTGTACATATAACGGCCAGAAAATGCTTTCGTCCCATTAATAGGTACCGTCCCATTAAGGGGTACAATACTGTACAGTGTTTAACGGGGAAGCGAAATGCACGGGGAAGCGAAATATTCGCTGTCCTGCGCCTTCAGGACGCTGTATGTAGCCGAGTTTTTAGTACACGATTGAGATTGACTGGTCACTGGACCATCAGTGACTTTTTTTTACACCTGACTGGCCGCGCCGAAGTGAATCGCCAGCTCAACTCTGTTCAATTGGACCAAGTGGTATCATAATTTTGAATAGTCAGTCTGCGAAGACTCTTGCCACCCTATGACTTTATCAAATTCAACGGCCACCAGTCCCTTGTTATTTATTTGATATCCCTCAACAGATCAATTGAAGTGGTAACGCCAGATAGGCTAGGGGAAGATTCCATGGATGCAAGCCGATGAGATAGACCCAAAACGGCAGCGTGTCCCATGGGCGAAAAAGATCGGGTTTTCCCAATGAAATTTCTTCCGAAAAATCATGGCTTCGAGCAGGAACACTGTAGCACTGTGAGTTCTGGCCCGATTGATCTAATTCCCGGATATGTTATGCATCTGGCCCACGTAGGAATACTTCTAGATTTCTTGGTGGAATGTGGAGGGAATTGCTGCGGTTGTAAATCCTCAATGGTTGTAAAAGAGTACGCTCCTCTCCACCCTGCGGTCTAAGCGAGAGTCGTAGCAGTGAGCCACTCACCTTTTTTATCGCACTGCATGGTGAGTTTCTGATTTACGCATCGACTTAGTGCCGTTCAGAATTTCAACAATTTACGGCGCGGTTCCACGACACCCCCGATTTTCTATATAAACTCCCTGGCAGGCAGTGGTTACCCCTTACTGGTCTTTCCCACTGCCTTGCCAGGTGAGTCGTTTTTTGAGTATTGTACAATATTCCTCCTTATCGTTCCATCTGGACAGCGTAGCGCATTTTCTTGTTACCCACCCTACATATCATGTTTCACACACAGACACTCCTACTTTACACTGGTGGATAGCGGGGATTTTTTGCCTGGGGGGAGAGAACTCCCCCCGTACTCCAGGACTACACTGGAGGGTCAGGCCCCACAGGGTTCTAACCGCACGTCCTGCCTATTCAATGGCCGGCCAGTCCATGTAATGTACTCGCTCTCGTGTATTTCCCATCCCTATAGTTTGCGTAGTTACGCCATCCAGAAACGGCACATAGACACTGGGCCGCTCTCCCCCGGGGAGCGGTTGATTTGGCTAAACCGCTCGCGTTTACTTCCCTCAAGTCGCAGCTCTGCTCGAGACGATTGGACGAAACCAACCTGCGATGCCCCAAGTTCCTGTAACATGTGGACCGCCAGCATCTCGGGACCTTTTGGGTCGGTTGGCAGGGGAAGCTGATCTAATTATCCTTGCTTTATACACCGGCAAAATCCCTGGAACCCGCGTTTGTGATTCGGGCTGTGCGTGAAATGATACCTACCTACTTACCTACCTACCCGATTTCTTCTTTTTAAAAACTGTTTTAGATCCGCTGTCAGGAAACTCCTTCTCAGATCGGTTTCAATGTGCCTGGGGGTACATGTATGTACCCAGATGTCCATACAAAATTATAATCCGCCTGAGTACAGTTCTCCTTGCACATCAGGATGTTCTGCCGAATGAAGTATAAGGTGGTCAAGGATATGAAATATTTTATTCAACGCGACGGACCGAGGCATCATGTGGTATGTTGTGTCAGTTAAATTGGAGCCTTTCTAGGTGTGAGCTCGCACTGCATTTGCTTCACTGATTGCTGCCCTGTTATATGACATTGTCGGGTCGGTCTCAATGTAGGTGAGGCAGCCGAGGGCAATCACATAAATGCTCGCTAGAGCTCAAAATTTTACGCAGAGGCCTTGGTAGTGGTATAAGAGTGGGAAAGAGAGCAAGAGACGGATATTTCCTTTTTGGGAACTGCGCGAAAAAAATTCTCGACCATTCTCATTAGTTCCCGGATCAGCTGTAACGCTGATGGTCCAAAAGGTCGGAGCTGATTTCCCCAAACGGAGTTTAAAAGGTTTCGGAGTAAAATTGGATTCCGAGGGTAGGGAAATTTTTCGGAGGCCTCTGTGCCCACCGGATACGGCACCGCGGCTCCGCCGCGTCCTAAATGGCACCGCCATCCCCCCTATCTCTGAGTCAGTGCGGCAACAGCAGCTCCACCACGTCTAAATCTATATGGCACCACCACCCCCCCCCTATCTCTGAGTCAGTATGAGTCAGTAGACCTCATCACCCCCACCATGTCGATGGCGCGGAAACCGACCACAATACATTTCAGGTGCGCACACAACAGCAAGATTTGTTCCAATGTGGAGGTGAAATCTTCGTACACGTTCATGAAGGAAAGGTGGGTGAGAACCGTCAGGGTTGCAAGATCCTGATTGTAGCTGTGAGCTGAGCCAAAATAAGGACAGATGGTCCAGCGGATGTGTGGGTTCGACTCCCGCATGTTCTATTTGGGCATCAGCGTTACAAAGAGTAACAGATGGAGTTTCATGTCGAGCAAACCCTCGCACGCGCTTGGGCCGATCGCGCGACTGAGTAACGGCTGGAATCAATACGGAGAATTGTGGCTTGTGTTGGGTCTTGACAGCGTCTGCTCCCGGAATAATATATGCCTCGTGAGGCTTTTCTGGCGGCGTTATGGCTGCCACGGCGTCGTGCGAGAGGTCCTCAAAATCTGGTAGAAAAGGTGTGTCGGGGTCGACTGGGGGATTTATCGGTGGGATGATGGTGTCAGAATAATTGAATGGCTCGCTGCAGTCATCTAGACTCCTAACCAGCCTGCCTACGGCATTCTAACAAGGCGAGCTTGTTGCCGTAGGCAGGCTGGTACTTCTCGGAGCCGCCAAAAGGGCTGTCATGGAGTTTGAAATTCAAGCGACCTTTTAAAAATCTTACTCATTTTGTGCCCAATTTTGAAGTTTATTTTTTGGTTGAAGCGGGAAAAATGAATGAAAATTGTATCCCTCCAATTTTGCCTCCTTACATTTTGTATTTGTGGGACAGAACACCGTAAAACCTGAGGGTAGTTTTAGTGGCGATCAACTTCGGACCGTGATCTCCGGAATTGCCGCAGCTCATTGCTTCATTGCATCATCGGCCTCACTAACTTAATTTCAAACTCCGCCTCAGCCCCTTCACACAGCTGACGAGCTTGGAGCAGCGCGGTCATCGTCATCGTCCGAATAAAGGCCCACCACAAGAAGTTTACCAACCTTCGTCTTCTTGCATGGCCATACCACTGGTTGATCTTCGCTGGCCTGACGAAGCTTGAGCCAGCGGCCTTTGAACTGAAACATATGTCAGGGTGAAAAATTCATAGGTAGAATGATTGCTTAAATTTTCTCGACAGTCGCGAGGACTTCGGTTTGCAGGTCGGCGTCCCAATGTTGTGCGAAGTACTCGAGCTTGTGAGATGGATCTAGAACTGAGGTAACTTTCATGAGTAAAAACGGCTAACTTTTACGGGATAAACTGATGCACGCAAAAGATGTACGCATCTGAATCGTCGATCTTGTTATAGTACTCCGCGATTTTATCGAGCACGCGGTTAGTGCGGGCTCAAATTCCACGCGCTCCGGTTTTTTGGCTTGCTTTTCCACCCACAGTGAAGAGCCTCCAATGCCGGAATGGCGGGGTGCATGCTCGGCCCCTCGTCCGACGAGAACGCTTGCTGAGCCTCATCCGCAAGCTTTTGAGGGATATACATACCGTGTATGTGCACGGCCAACAGAGAGAATAGTGAGTCCATATGTATGGAGAGGAGTGGATTTGGATATGATCCTCGGGGCCAGCGTGCGGTGAGGGTTTACTCAACAAAATGGAGTTGTACAGTGTCACCTGGCGACAAAGACGTCTTCATCGGGATCTGTTAGTTTTATCTCGTGAGCCCAACCTGAGACATCACTCTCTGGCTGTTAGTCCATAGGGTACAAGCTCATGAGGAGCTCCACTGTATCTACCGTATTTATACGAATCTAAAATATCTAGAAAGTTCATCAGGGATGACTCAGTCATTCGGCCAGATCACAAATCCATCAGTAAGCATCAGTCAGCTTTCCAGCATGTTCCAAGAGATGCCGGATTGCATCTCCAACAAGATCCGCGGTCATCACATGCCACTTAGTGAAGAGAGCAAAAGCGGACTTCACCGAGTGGTACAGTCACGGCGAGATTAGTTGCCTGACCCCATTTGGGATTTACCATCAAAACCAGTCCTCTTCACCACTTCTGAGCTCAGTTGCGGCTCTGTGCATAGTCAAAGTGTTGGACCACACTCCGGATGACATAGGATTGCTGCACAGAAAATTTCATTGCAGTCAGTGCAGCACAACGGCACATCCGGTCAAGTTGAACAGCAGCTTTTTGCATTATGCATACAGCTTAGGTTGAGCTGATTTTTTTTCAGTACCACTTTACCCTCGCCGGTAATCGCACAGCTACCGCCGCTGTCGCGTCAGTGCGTCTGCGTTAGCAGATGCATTCACCTGGCCGAATTATGATTACACCGTAAAATGATCACCCATTCCACTTCTGCCTCGGGAAGAGATAAAAGAAGCGCACAGCCACCAAGTTCAGAAAATATTCCGCCTTGAATGAAATTATAATCACAGCTGCAATCAAACTAGAATTTGTGGAATTTGTGAGAGAACCAGAATGGAATAATGTTCCCAATTTGGGTGATCATCGCAATGCTCGACTTTTTCTGGGTCAAATTCTCTCAAATTTGACCAGGGACTTCCCCAGGAGCCAAGGTATCATCTAAGAACTTCAAAAAATTTGTGGAATTTGTCAGAGAACCAGAATGGAGTAATGTTCCCAATTTGGGTTGTTATCACGTAAAGTAGCCGGAATTCATCGGAAAACCTGATTATCTCCTACAACATTGAAGTGAATTTAAAATTTTTGTTGTAGATTGTAAGCCCTCCTTCCCTACTTGAGATTTGCAGAAAACCCGGGTGCTTGCAGTTGCCTGCGGCGTTGAAATAGTCCTAATTCTGTCAGATATGCTCAGCAGCTCCATTTAACAATTCCGATTTTATTTCTACAGCCCGTTTCAAAGTTCACACAACTCCAAATCTTTTTGTGAATTGATTGAGATGAATCAAGTATCTCTTGCAGCATTCAAAGTTTATGATTCATAGTCAGAATCAACTCCAAAGAGCAAAATCATCAGTTTTCGAAATTTTGCCATACATGACCCCATACCACCCTTGAAATTGTAAAAAAAACTGCTGGCAGGACTCTAACAGGTTGTTTAACCAAGAATATTGCCTACACAACCCTATAGCACCGTAATGTCAGGCTGAAATCTGGGTACATTCACCAAATTCCGGTGAATTCCGGTTACTTTACGTGATAACAAGTACAATTTTACCAACTACTGAACAATTTCAATCAAATCGACAGGGTGTGTGACGTGTGACCCATTTTACCTATTCGACATTTCGGCAGCCGCCGAATTTTTGCGTGACACCTCGAAAATTTCGGCATTTGAACCGAAAATTTTGTCTTTTTTGCCTTTATTTATTTATTTTAGGCAATTTGGGGCCTGTGTGACCACTTGGAGGTTCGACAGAGGCCCGAGTGACGCGTGACCTCGACCAAAGTTCGTGATCGACAGGGGGATGCGTGATGCGTGACTGCCAATTTGAACGAAATTGTCCAGTATATTACATGACCGGTCGCACCTTAACCACTGATACATGTTCTCAACTCAAACACTGATTTTCGTAATCATTTGGGATCAACATCCACCAATTTGAGCATTCTACTAATTGCCAATTACATGCTCAAGGGATTTACAGCTATTTGCGGTACATAAGGCGCGAACGAAATTTTTTGCCTTTTTGGGCACTTTTTGATCTTTTTGCTCAGAACACTTGCCCCGCCCTCAGTTTCGGTCCGTTTTCCTTGGGAGTTGGCTCATTCGATTCGAATTCAAAATCCACAAGGGATGGCCTCCTCATATTTCTAATCTGGCATTGAAAACTGCTGTTTTGAGCGATGGAATGAGGTTTGTCCCACACAATCCTTCAGCCTGTGGTGGGTAAGGGGAAATCCACGCGACGCGAGCTCTAGAGCGTAGTGGATCACTATCTTCTCCTCCTCCTCTAACAGCCAGCCCTTTGCTGCATTTGACACGCTTTGTGTCTGTCCCCTGTTCACCAGTCTCCCCAGGGTCACATGGGATAACTCTATATAACGCTTTCTTCGCGTCGTAGAACTGCTTTCGACCTCCGCGCAGATTTGTCGCAACCCTTTGCGGTGCTCCTTCGGTACTAGAATACGCGCCTTTTCCGCGTGATACTGGGCCACAGCACAAGCCATCCACACATCGTGTTCTTCTCGAGCTATCTGGTCCTTTTTGGTTTGTGATTTCGCGCGCGCGACCATATTCGACGCATCAAGAGAGAAATTTGTGTATTTTGATGGCTATTGCTGAATTGGGAGTGTGACTGATCGCAAAGGCTGCTCCAGCGGAAACTGGTTTCCTGTCGACAATATGCACTCAAATTCCTTCAGGAGTGAATAAATACATTTCTATACACTGTAGAGCTCTTCTTGTGGCTTTACTTTGTTTTGGAATTCAGTGCGCATGTTGTTTGACCTCATCATCTTCAGGGGTTCCTGAAAGACGATTTTGCAGTGCAAATGGTACTTGCTCAAATCCCATAGAATTCTGTTAGAACATGAATTACATCTCAAGAACGTGTATGATTTATTTCTATGCTATAGTACACAAATGCCCTTGGTATGAATATTATATCTCGGGTGTTTCACTGACCGGTGGTGTATCACTGACCGGTGGATCACTGTACATTAAGAAGGAGGTAATTTTATTTCATTTATTTTGGTTTATAGATGCAATTTTAATTCTGCAGTGTCAGGACGCTTGGACCGGCCCAACCGGATCAACGGCAGAAAAGAGTCTAGAGGTTGTAATCTTTGATGCTGATGAACCTCCCGCATTGTGCCGTCGTTCCCACTTGACATGTTCCGGCTGCTATACTTGTTTATTGGCTGCCGATGATTTCCTCGATGATTGCCAACGTTGGGATGACAGTGACGAACTGCATGCATGTTTCAGCTCAAATTAGGGCAGCCAAGGCCTCAGAGTCTGAGAGTGTTGCCGCTGTAGCATCTGCGTGAGCTTTCTCACCTCACTGTCAAGTTCAGATTATTCTCAGATTTGGCTCCAGGTTTTTCCGCAGTGTCACGACAATACATTGCAAGGGCATCATGTGACATGTCTGATTCCAAAAAGAAGAATAAATTCCTTGCTGCCATATCTAACGACTCTCCCCCGCCCACTACGAGAGCATCTACGCGCAAAGCGGGCTCCGCACACCCCGCAACGCCGCCTGCCACGTCACACACATCTTCCGACTTCGCCGGCACGCCATCACCCACTACGCCCGCACCCGTGTCCACACCGACGCCTCGGGGTTTGTTCTGTTACTTATGTTCCTTAGAATTCGCGCGGCGCCGCCCAAATCGAAAAGGCGTGGCAACGTCTCTCCGACCTGCTATATCATGCCAACGAGCCGCCGTTAACTAAGGAAGAATTTCTCGAAACCTGTACAGGGGGAGCGCATTGTTAGAGAAAATGTTGCAATCGAGAGGTTTAATGAAATGACAAAACTCGGGCCGGGTATGGGCGTTTATGCGCGTGCTAATCAGGCGGAGTTTGAGAAGGACGTACTGTGGTTAAACACTGCGTAGATTCTGCGGGCAAAGTTGCGGAAAGAGCCGCAAATTGTGATCCTGTTGATTCGCAAAGTACGTATGGAGATACGGTTCCAGACGGACAGGCTTAATCTTATAAAGAGGGAACTGTCCTTCGATCGCAACCTGAAGTTCAGTGATTCCGAGGTTGTACATTTGAAGTTCGGCTCATGCTCCCAGGCAGAATCACAGTTGAGCGGGGTGTTACAGTCGAGATTGGTAATGATCTCCGGGGTTTCCTCTCCTTCTTAAATCCCGCATCTCCGAACCTACTGAACTAGCGACGGAGATGATGTCTTGTGGAGTGGTTTGGCTGGTACTTTTTTGTTTGGCCATACAGTATGTAGTTAGGGCCTGATCGTGTGCACTAGATTTGCATTAGAATTGTGTTAGATTCTAAGAATAGAATCGGCCAAGTAAGATCCGAGCGGAGGCCCCCGATCACCCGTGCTGGGCTATATAAGTATGGAATAATAGAGTGTACCGGCGCGGCATTTCATGCGGGATCGCGGCGCGAATGTCGCCTGAGTACCATCGCAGTTTCGATCGATGATGGGGTTTGCGATCCGACTTGCGGCATCGGCATCCTCCGGCAGTCATCCTGCTGCCGGGCCTGATCCGATAGAATGTAGCCCATTCTATAATTGGATTCTAATGTGATTCTAGTGGGATGCAGGCCGAGGCAAACCCTCCAGGTCTGCTTGAATACCTCCTCGTAATTAGCAGAATGAGTGAATGAATGATCAAGACACAACCAATTTCTGTGCCCGCAGCAGAAGAACTCACTGCAACGGCACCCGGTTGACGGTGTGGACTAGGTCCCGCCCCATTTCATCATCATCCGAGTGGAATATGTGTGGCCCGTCCTGCCGCAGGTACCGAAATTGGTTGTATCTTGGTCATTCATTCGCTCATTCTGCTAGTTATGAGATATTCTAGTGGGCCTGGAGGGTTTGCATCAGCCCCCATCCCACTGGAATTGCATTAGAATTCAATTATAGAATGGGCCATTCTATCGGATCAGCCCCAGCAGCCGGATGATTGCCGGAGGATGCCGATGCCGCAAATCGGATCGCAATCCCCATCATTGATCAATGTTGCGATGGTACTCGGGCGACATTCGCGCCGCGATCCCGCATGAAATGCCGTGCCGGTACATTCTATCATTACATTATCTGTTCTTTAAGATTTTGCTCACTCGGCAGTGCTCTTGCCCCATATATTCAGTCTCCTTTTGCTTTCTCTCTGCTCCTCCTCTTGCGATAACCCCTTCTATCGTCAACTTTCCGTGCTTCTGAACATAGCCGTTTCGTTCCAGGGGAGACAGCTGACTAGTGCGCAGTCTCTTCTTGACGGGGCGCAGGAGATCGCAGCTGCTGCTGCCTACGGCGCAGCGTGAACTGATTCATCCAGCCGCAAGGCCGCGTAGTCCTCCCGGTCAATTCTTGACACATAAAAGCGGCGCTATGGTCGGTTAGAATATTACTCTTTTGCCCACTTCTCTCGTTCTCAAGCACGGTGGCATTGTTCTTTCGGATCCTCGCTTCTCAAACGTGCTGCACTATCTCTGCGTCTTGGCACAGGTTTTCTGGATGCCGAAGCTGCGGTAATCCATGCTCGTGGTCTTCAACTTGGTTCGATTGCAGAAGTTGCCCCTAGTATTTGCAAGTCAAACCGTTCCTCAAAACCCTCAGTACGACAACAGTCCCTGTTTTCGATGCGGAGTAGGTGTTCTCACAACCTTGATGTATTTTTAACCCAACCAATAAATCTCCCTTCATGTTGTGAAATGGTAGTGCCCTCTGGGTCTCAGACTCTCGGTGGAAATCTACGAGGGCATGCCGCATCACGAGCTCGAATTTCCACTCTCAACCCGTTTTCCGTTTAGCTAAGCGATTATATTATGATTTATCGCTGCGGTCATCTTGCATTTCTGGCTCCCGGAGCGAAGCGGAGGTTTGTCTTGTACTTATACACATAACCCAGCATGGGTGATCGGGGGCCTCCGCTCGGATCTTACCCGGTCGATTCTATTCTTAGAATCTAAGGCAATTCTAAGGCGATTCTAGTGCACACGATCAGGCCCTTACATGCGGAGTGCGACAGGGAAGTTGGGCGCAAGCTAAATGAACAGGCAGCGTGCACGGAATTTTAGACCTCCAGACTCTCGTTGCCCTCTTGTTGTGAGTCAGTCGAGATCACGACACGGAAAAGAGGAGCACAAACTTCTAGTGCTGGTTGGCAACAAGAAGGGGGTCGATGTGGGGACGACGCCACCCTGGGAGATGACGACGGAGGCGAGAAGCTGTGGTGGCATAAGCAGGAGAACGTCGGAAAGGAAGAGAATGACGACGAGCCTTGCTGAGCTCTTCGTCGTTGCGGATAGCGAGTTGGAGGTGACGGGGTACAATACGGCGTTTCTTGTTGTCACGGGCGGCGTTTCCAGCGAGCTCGAGGATCTCGGCGGCGAGGTATTCGAGCACAGCGGCCGGATAGACTAGTCATTGAGACGCGTTACAAGAGATATCGCGACGAAACGAGTGAACTGACCAGGGGCGCCAGCACCGACCCGTTTGGAGTAGTTTCCCTTCTTGAGCAGACGGTGGATACGACCGACAGGGAACTGGAGGCCCGCCTTGGAGGAGCGGCTCTGGGACTTGGAGACATCACCGCCGCCGCCCGCTGCCTTGCCCGGTTTGGATTTGCCGCCGACTTTTCCAGACATTGTGTCAGAAGGGGTGAGACTAAGAGCGGGGAGGGCGTGTCGTTGGTCGGAAGAGACGTAGATGAGTATTTTGGCCACTGTGCAATCATTTCAAGCCAGATTTTGACGGGGTCTTGCTGGGAGGATAGCCAGCGAAATTCCGGTTCAGACTGTCTCTTCAGATTTATTTTGACGGCCCTGGTGCTTTTGAAAACGAGCTCAGGGCTCTCCATGCCAATCCAAACAAATGCGGTTGTCAAGTGGGCGTTCGGGCAAGCACCTGTTTATCTGAATGCTAAGTACTTCCCACCCATATTAATATCATCGTTCACGAACCAATGGGTCCATCGGCACGCACTACACATTTTCCAATGGTCTGAATCCTGTCCGAGTATGTGCCGGAGTTCCACTCCCTCGGGACTCTTTGCGTCGCAGAAACGATCTTTCGCTTTTTTCCTTCGGACAAGTTGCAAATCTTTCTCAAGTACTGCGAAATTCTTTCTGGTGCGAGTCCTCCACTTCCTGCTCCATCCCTGCGCTTTTCCTCGGTTTCCTCTCTCCATCATGACTTTGGTTATGATTGTTCAGTGGCGTACGGTAGTACCCACCTGATGCGCAAGCTCAGCTCCTCGTATCGCATGCACTCTAGCTTCCTTCCAGGCATTCTGCTCGACATGGGTTCTGCCGTCCGCCAGGCACTGACCTGATAAACAAACAGCAAAGGCTAGGATGTACGGAATAGCTGCGATTTGAATTTCCCTGGGACTCAATATCAATGTTCAAACGTCAAGCTCAAGTTCGATTTGCCTCCACAAGTCCTCTTTCTACAAACCAGGTGTGTAAGTATCAGGGCACGATGTATTTCAGTACCAACAACAGGTCTGTCGGCTACCACACACGAAATATCAACCGGTGGGCCGCCGATTTGAAAGTGCGTGGCGGGGGTTCGATTCCCTCAAGACCCTTGAGTTGACAGGCGGTTAGCTTTTTTTTGTTTGAAATTTTGACTCGTGTCAAGCTTCGCTTCGAATCCGTACACCAGCTTTGTGTTTTTCTTTTTTTGGTCTCGTTCCGCACATGACTCGACGAGCTACGTGAGCCAGCATTCTCGCCTCGGGGTTCTGGAATAGGTTTCATTCATTTTATCACCCACGTCGACTAGGACTGTTTTTTCGATGTCGGTCTGACATTGACATTCGTCCCTGATCATCCGTTCTCCTCGTTCTCAGGCACGACGCAGTCCAAGTAGTCGACGCAACAAACTACACTGCATGGTACTAGTAGTGCGGAACAGCGTCCGTTGCCCACCACGCACCAACCATCCGCCGTCCCTCCCAGAGATTCAAGTACATACATGATAAGTATTGCTGTGCTGCGGTGCGTGCTGGGGTTCGACTCCCTCGGGATCTATGAATAAACGTGTAATCACTCTGTTTCTCTGATTTCGCCTGCCCTGAGCCCGTTGACAGTATTTCGAAGGTACTTACGAGGTCATAGTCGACACGTTGACGTGGAAGCGTCCGTCTAGTAGGAGAGCCTACTAGTTTGCTTCTGCCCAAACATTAATTCGAAATTCGAGGTGCACCTCGACTTCCCAGCAAAATATCTGTACTACTTTTTCGCGCTGCAACTTGAAAATTATAAGTAACCGTTTATTCGCGCAGAAGATACTCCGAAAACGGGTCCGTTGGACACCACACACCAACCATACAATGTCTTCTGCGAGGTGCAAATGCGTGGCGGGGGTTCGATTCCCTCGGACCCATACGTCATCTTGGGTTATGTTCGTTTGCTTTTCGTCCGAGCTTGGGAGTCCGAGCTCCGATCTCTACATCTTTCGGATTCAATTATTCCATTCTATTTCTTTTATTCTCCAAATCCCATTCAGCTCTGTGTGCTTCCCTCTCAAATGGCACGTTCAACTTGGTTGCAATTTGTAATTCAATATTGATCTTGCAGCTTTCTTAATGATTACAAGCGGCCGCTCGGCCGCTTCGCGGCCTCGCATCCCCTTTCTAAGCTCCTAAGAGCAAAATTTTGCCACGAAAGACTAATGAAGCAGTGAGGTCAGTGATTTCATGAAGGGTCCGGCAAAGATCTTCCGCAATGATAGATTAAAAGGGGAGTCTAAAAAAGCATGGTGGGCCGTCGCTGCGATAAAACTAACCACATGAGCGGATGGAAAATCATCGGGGAAATGTTAGCGCTCATTTGTAGGCGTCTCCAAAGATTCGGAGCAGATGTGCCAAAAACGGAGTCCAAAAGGCTTCGGACAGACGGACACACGCTATTTTATAAAGAGAGTGACTCTTCCAGCGCTCTTATTACTCTTCCAGCGCTCTTACTATGGTGCCCCTCACTTAGTCACCACTACTTTTGTACAAGGGTTTTGTTCTTACCCGGAAAAAATCAGATTTTTAATCCCTCTTGTAGAAATGCTTCTTTCCACCCAAGCTACACTTTGGCAAGAGGGATTGTCCTGAAAATAAGTTCTGAGTGAGATAAATAATCTTCCGTAGAACAAATTGGCCGCCCACAACCGAATCACACCAGACTGGTCTGTAAATTGGCTAAAGGGGCATATGAGAGGTATAATTCATCGTTTTCCGGTGCGCTACGTATGCCACATGCCTTGTGCTTCCTTCATTTTCACATCAAAAATTGGTTGATTTTGGGTGTCTCCCAGCCAAAAAAATTCCCCGATCGATTTGGCCACCGTACAATGTAGCGGTGACTAAGTGAGGAGCACCATACTCTTCCAGCGCAGAAATCGAACTAACCACCCGTGTTCAACGTGGTGTGCGCGGCCACGGGTCCGTTGGTCATCATGCAGGACATATCACCCTCTCCGAGTCGACGTTCCCAGTGTATGGAGGGGTTTCTATTCCCTCAAGACCGATGTACGCCGCAGTTGGTTCGGTTTTTTTGGACTCGACTATGTAAAACCATGTATCCCTCTTCAAAATCGCGTGTTCTAAATCCTTTACTACTCATTACCTGCAATTCATGACTCAGTACACCAAATCCACTCAATACGTTGCGCGAACTGCTCTTGAAAATGGGTCTCACGCACGGCATATCATCCATCCTGCATCGAGTTTGAATTCCCAGTGCGCGGCGGGGTTCGACTCCCTCGGGATCCATATATGGCTACGAAAGGCGCCTCACTTTTTGGCCCAATTTTACCATAATGCTGCTCTGATTTCTTCTTCCTACTCTGGGGCTTGAATCTGCCGGAATTCTCAACGCGGAAACATTGCCATCAGAAATCATCGGGGCAGAGTTCAACTTGGCTTTTGCTTTGCTTTCAATTTCTGAAAAGAAGAGGGAAGCACTGTCACATGCCTCCGTTTGGTTCAACTTTTGTCCAACTTTTGTCTGCAATTGGTGCTTCTGGCGTTACAACAGTGTGCTGGTATGCATCTGGGCGCGAGGGTACAAGGAACGGGTTCGTTGGCTACTGGTTGCCCGATTCCAAAGTCCAAGTGCGCGGCGGGGGGTTCAATTCCGGAATTCGCTGTGCGAATTCGCAGTTCTTTCAAAATTGATTGACGTTCATTGATCGTCCTGTGCGAGATTAGGAAAATGGCCGTCGTGTCATAGGGCCAGAATTTCTTCGGATTGTAAACTTGTCCTGTAGCATTTTGATCAGGATCCAGTGTTCTTAAGTTTTCGCTAACCCGAAAAGGATTCCTTCAAATTAGGGGTTTCTTAATCTCGGCTACAGCATGCCGAGGTCAAAGGCTGGTGATCGTGACCAAACTGTGACCAAACTCCTCTCTTCCTCCTCTCACATGGACCATCGTGCTTCAGCATCCACGATTATGGATTCCAAACAATCCACTGGACAGGAGTCGATGTGTCCAGGCTGCGGAAACGCTCGTCGGTATGCATTGCAAGTTCACAACCCCATCGATTTACTGACTGTTTCCAGAGCTGTTAGTATAGCGGCGCCAACGCTTGAAGACACTCGGAAGGCAATCGACGAGGAAATAGTGTGGCACTACGCCAAAATGGACTTGTTGAAAGCAAAACGGAACGCAATGGCTCCAATATTCAGCCTTCCCAATGAGCTCATGACGCGCGTTATCACCATCTTCGCAGTTGACTCTAACACGCTTTTCAACCTCAAATGGACGAAACTCATGCGCGTCTGTCGTCATTGACACGCACTCGCTCTGGCTGCGCATTCCTTGTGGTCATACATCGAAAGCAAAACTGAGAGTATGTACCTTCAACTCATGCGTTCTGGGGCTGCTCTGCTGTCGCTCAGGCTAAAGATGTACGACCATTTTATATTCCCCATATTCTGGAACATTCCCAGCGTATTCGGAAACTCGGCCTCAAGGCGCGGAGGAGGGCGCGGCGGTGCTGTACTTCCACCCATACCCGCCGTTTGGGACGGCAACTCGAAACGGTGCTGAAGGCGGTCGTCGGGAAGGAGGGTGGGCGCACCAATATGAGCTCGCGAAGATCGGTGCAATGTCCTGTGACAGCGGAGTGACGTGATCGAGCTCTCCTCTTTCCAACCACGTCGCTCCGCTGCAAATCTGGCTTTACAGCTCCAGCTGGAGCTTTGGATTCACGAATTCTGCGAACTGACCGTAATTCACCGAGCTCATGAGCTAACACTGCCGGGCCAATCCGCGCAGTGTTGCCTCACTGCGGAGGGACTAGTTGTCAATTCCTAAATCCTTTCTGCATTAGTTTTGACCCAAAATTCTGGCGGACTAGTGCATGCTCTGGATAGTTCAACACAATTTCTTTGCTCAGATGATCTTCCTCTTCAATATTAATGTAGCGTCTGACGGACCACGAGACAGGGTTTCTTGATATCTCAAGTCTCATCTTATAATATGCACCCCCGTGTCATGGCCTCATCAACTACTGTGGTCTTCAACTGTCGGAAACGAGTTCTTGGTTAAAGTCTGGTTGACCCAGTGGAGAATTTGAGCCTCTGGTTGAGAATCTACAACCTTGCCTACAACGGCAATTTAAGACAATACCTGCTGAGGTGGCATATTGATACAATTGAACTTGAAGCAAACTTGAGGAACAGAAATCACAATGATCATGTCACTAGAGCCTCATTTATTGGCATGCACAGTGGTCAAAATACTGTTTTGGTGCGAAATCTCGGCGCACTGTGCCGAGCTTCATGTGCATAAAGCTGGTAAGGCCGACCAGCGGCATGGCCCGCTACCAGGGTTCTCCATCGGTGAACTCAGGTACATTCCCATTCAAGGACGGTGCAAAAGCTCGCTCGGTTGACAATGTAGCCGGTATATTTTGCCCTTTTGAATCTATTCGCAATGTTACAACGAACTTTTGCTCGTTCTTCGCTGGTTATACCAAAATCTCTCCGTGTCGACTCGTCGCCGGTCAACTACATCTTTGCCAACTGCGGGCATTCCTGCTTGAATATTTCCTTGGGGATCTTCTAATTCATCCTCCCTTATCTTATGTCTGCGTAAAGCGCTATACGGACTCAAGCAGCAATCCGCATTCCTATGGTACCGTAAGCTTCGTTCCATTTTGGTCGAGCTTGGTTTCCGGGGCTGCCCCGCTGATCCATGCGTCTTCATTCGTTTGGCCAAGGCTACCTCCAGCATCAACGCTCACGGGGATGATTTCGGACTTGACTGCCCTTCTGTTGCAGAGGTCAATCTTTTAAAGAAGCAGATTTCTGCGCACGTCCCGATGTGGTAGGGTCGGAGGGCCCGCATGTGGAAATCGGTTTTCTATCTCCTTTTATACACACTTTACATTTATCCCCGTTTTACCATACAGCATTTATTTGTACCGTAAATAGGGGGAGATCATGGAATCTTACACTCGTACCACGATCTTCGCGACCAGTGCAGGGCAAGCGCCCAGAGGTAGCATCGGAGCTCCTCGCCCCCTACTCCCGTAACGTCGCCAGTGGGCTCCTTAGCCACCAAACCCTCAAAATACCTCCCTACAGCATCATTCTCTTAACGTGCCATTTTGGGACCTTTTTTACTCTATTTCTCCGCTCTTTCCGCACTCTACGGCTCGGGACCAGTTCCTATATCTTATTCCAACCATCCACTCGACCACTACCAGATCACCAACCCCCACATCGAACCTCCCACCGGGCTCATTACCCTTCTTCACCGATTAAGGACTTGAGAGAGCCGAAGTCGATTCTCGGCGTTGAAGTTTTTTGCGACCGATTACGGTACTTACTACAAGGGTATACGTGACAAAAATCAGGGCGGCTCTGAAAGATGGTGTACTTACTGTCCCCGCGTGAAGTCCTATGATTATGCTCCGCGTCAGAAAGCCGGAGCATTGAATTAATATTGAACATGCTGCAAAAAAAAACTTGTATCGCCGCGACTGTCATGTTCAGCTCCGAAGAAATCCAGGTGATCAGGATTGAGACAGAATTGGAAGTACCAGGTCTTGCTAGGGCATCAAGCCGTCCCGTAAAATTACGGGACGACAGGCCGTAAAAACGGTTACGTTCCCGTACCGTGACGAGCTTGGCACCCTTTCATACGGAACGGCCACGGTACGGGTCGACCCGTATACGCAGGTCCCGTTGACGGGCTTCCAAAAGCGGTTAGTATCCCAAATCACACTCCCTCACAAACTGTGCCTTCGCTTACCATTGCTTGCATGCCTGGCGTCCCTGCAAAATGATGCCCACAACTGTATTTATGTTGGTGGACGGCAACGTTTGTGCCTCTGACCTCACGGGGACCTTGCGTCGCCACACGGCGGTGAACTTCTAAATTTTCTCTTTTTCCTTCTGGTTATACTAAGGTACTTACATTTATCCATTTAGTTACACTCAGGCACTCGTTGTAGTAGTATATATTCTTTCATACTCAAGTCGCCTTCCCTCATACTTTCGCTTACTTCTGTGCGCACGAAGACATTTTCTTTTCTCTCTTCTCGATGAGGCTCGGAAATCTCAGGTGCGGTCGCTCGCTATTATCCCAAGCTGGCCGAATACAACCGCGAAACCACGGGCGCCATTGAAGACAACCAACCCGAAATCCGCCGCCCTTACTTTAATTCCATGTATTCCGCGGCTCTGCCGCGACAGCGGGCTATAATTTTTATATGACATTGTTGAGGCAAGCGTTGATCGGAAGGCACAACCTCAATCCAAACAATACAATACACCGGGCTACCATTTGAAAGGCATGACCTCAATCCAACAATACAGTACACCGGGCTACCATTTGAAAGGCATGACCTCAATCCAAACAATACAATACACTGGGCTGCCATTTGAAAGGCGTGACCTCGATCTAAACAATACAATACACCGGGCAATTCTTTGGTGGGGATCAAAACCATCCCAAAATGGAAATTTTCGGTGCGCCCTCGGTACTGTCGTCATTCGCATCGGCCTCATACAAATCGGTAAAAATCTATCCAATAGAATGCGGCACATGCGCGGTATCCGTCTCGTGCACGCGCGCATGCTGTTTATCCCAGTGTGCACGCGCATACTCGATCTGAGGTGTTGTTATTCAATCTGAGATGTTTGAATCCGAGATATCTGCGTCTCCGAAACATTGTGTTGGCTGATAACTCAGGCTGACAAGCCCACGAGCATCAGAATCATCGGTCTTCCACCCATTAATTGTACCTTATAATAAAGCAAAAGTTGAGTGGACTAGTAGGGATTTCCAAATCGGGACTCAAACTTGTCACGAAGTGATGTCCACTATCATACGTGGGCCATATAAGAGCGGCTGCGGAAGGCTCGTTCTTCTATTAGAATCAAGGCAATTTAAGCGGTCTGTGGGAGTGCCGCGGGGTGTGGCGCGGCGGGCTCATTCAGGTTGTGTTCTGTTAATCAGATAGATCATGAAGTGATCATGTTTTGTTGAACAGCTGTTACAGCTGTTTGCAGAGTTAACGGCACTAGCCATCATTTTGTGAACAAAGAACAAATTAAATATTTCCCTTCTTTACGCGCTCATCCTGACCTCAATTCCTTGACCAAATTTTTTGAAAATAGGTGCATTCCAATCACTCATCCCCTAACCATCCTACTTAAGCTTCAAGCCATGAACTATACTAATACCAACTGATATGTTTTTCTAAGGCATTACAAAACGGTAGAAAGTCGTGGAGATTGGGGCTGTTTCACCTGCGCCCCGCCTAAAATGAAAACTGCACCATGGATTGGACCAGGAACATCTTTTCATTACATCTGAAAGATATGGCAGCCTGAACAAAGGTCGAGCCGATGTGCGGCAAAATGGATGTTATGCGCCGACTTCACCGGTGCTGGACAATGCCAGCCTCCTTCACGCCGGACATCTCTTTGCAAACGTTGGATGGTGTTTCGGTTATGACTTGAGAAGAGCCTCAGATCCGTACAAAAAATTGTGCAGCGCAGCATCGCGTAGGACGGGCGATTGTGGTCTAGCTATCGACACTGTATTGTGGTCTCTCGCCCAACAGCTGAGCATAGATTCGGACGTCAAAATCAAAATCAGAACTGTAAGTATCGTCGTCCAGCTTCATGCATGATCTAACCAGCAGATGCTCCCTCGCCCCAGTGATTTTGACATAAACGTCGTATGGTCAGCTGAGATAGTGAATGGGGAAATTTCGGAAGTACAAACAGGTGCACTCTGATTCGACGTTTCAAAATGTGGACGATTAAAAAGGCAATAGGGTCACGCGGTTCAAAATGTAAACCAGTAATTGCGCTCTGGAAAGCGCAATAGTGCCTCCGAGTGCGATCTGAGTAGCTGTAAATGTTCGCAGTGATCAGGGCTATCTATTCCGGGGACACGTGCGTAGAAAATGGCTCTGGGGCTTCATTGGAATTAAAATGATCTGCAGGATGTCAAGTCACACGTTTCAAAATGTGGGGGAGTAGAAGGAAATATTGTTCCTTTGGCAGACGCTCAGCCATGGCGCAGACGTAAGTATTATCTGTATCTAGAGTAATAAATGGTCGAAGAAAAAAAAGGAAAAGAGTATTGAGTCGCTGTGGGCGTGTGGAAGGAGTAGGGGAACCGACCAGTGTCGCGGGCAAACTCGAGGACGGGTTCTGATTTGGTGGAGATCAGAAGTCGCAGCGAGAGGCAGGCTGTCCCGAGACGGCGGATGAGGCAAGGGCGGTGATGACTTGGGCTCCTTTGCACCTACTACCTCAATGTAAGATCTGCGATTTCGTCCTCGACTGCCATTCTGGCGCTGAGTGCAGGATCTACTTCGTTTATTGTGTCGTTTCCTCGCGCCCGAGCTGGAGCTGGTCAGACTACTGGCTTAGCAAGTGGATTATTTAATGCGATGCAAAATATCGCTTTTAAAGCGCGCGCAGCCCAATCGTCCGGAAACATGGTTTAACGTGCGGAAGTGATGGGAATATCTCGACCTTCAATTTGATTCAGATTATTCAGGAAAAAAATCTTGATTGAGTTCAAAAATCCCAATTGCCGGTTTTCCATGTATTTAGCCTCGCATGATGGCACATCAATCTTTTTTGATCAAACCAATTGTGTAGGTACATCGGTCTACTTCTTTTGAACAGTGTGGTATCTTGGTTCAGGTGAAAATACGCAGTGGTTGTCCGAAAATAGTGAAGGAAGTCATCGTTCTTGGATATGTTGTGCATCCAAGCTACCGCTAGGGTACTGCGAGGCTCACAGACAGGGGTCGGACAAAACCGCATAGTGAGCTCTACTTATAATAGTACACAAATATTATCCTCGATAAAGTGTGTGTCGAATGAGGATAAGTGGTAATATTGCTGGGAGGAATGTACCATCCCCTGGCGGTAGTTCTGATACACGGCATATCCAAGAACTAGGTCAATCGGCACAGTATTCAGTGCGCTACAGCTGGGCTAGTGAAAACCATAGATCTTTTGAAATAATCTCATTATGTAAATACATCAAAAAAAGCCGGTACTTCCATCCCCTGCGGATTTTCAGCGCGACTCCAACGCGCCTATTTCCGAGGTAATCTGATCAAAATTGAGGCCGGGGCGACTGTTCTAGCCAAAACCGTCCCAACCAAAAAAAAAAATTGGCCCACGCCTTATGTACCGCAAATTGCTGTAAATGCGCATTACCGTCCCATTAATCGGCGTTATTGCTGAACCTTTAGGTTTGGCTACCCAGGGGAACTTGGGTTTCGATCACGATCTATTTTCCTAACATGCACAAATAGGAAATTCGTAATATAAATTTGGTCATCACACAAGATTAATACAATATTGTTCAAAAAAAGTATGTATTTTCCGTTGGTAAGTGTCAGCTACTGGCCCTTAACCATCTGCCAAGCACCAAGGATGTCCTGATCTGTGTCCTCTGGGGTACAAGCCGTGAGCGTCTGAATCCTGTTCTCATTTGATGTGTCATTTTTGGTTTGTGTTCGGCCCGACTGCGTCGGACTCGGAGTCCCGGAAATCAGTTACCATAACCACGGAGTGATCTGACAGCCCGGAAAGAGCCGAGCGTGAGCGGGCCCACGTGATCACGTCGCGTTGCGCTCTTTTACCATTTCAAGGGTATTTGGACGTGTTTTTTCAGTTCTGACTCCGCCGCGAAGGAATATCTAGATTGTTCCTAAGCAGTTTCGGGTGCTTTTGGTCACTGAATTCAGGAAATAAGTACCAAAACCAGTGAGTCCTGTAGGCATTTCTTGGGTTGTAACAATTCTCTAACAACAGCTCCTGGAGTATTTTGTGCCGATGATTTGCACCATCATCCTAATCTTTGTGGTCCTCATTCCTGAACATTCTAGAGAAATTTGGAGGATATGTACTCCTGATGAATGCTCAAACTGCCCAGTGCTCTCATTCTCTGGCAATTGAACTGACATGGCTCATGAGGAGGTGTAGCCTAGATGGTTTCAGAGTGTTCAATATGTTATAATGGAAAATTGACTCTTGGACTGGTTTCAAAATCAACTGTGATGATTGAACATGCCCGATCAAAAAACATTATGTTCAATATAGGACATGTTCAATGTTCAATGGCTCGTTTTCTGTAAGGGTATAGAATATTTTTTGACCTTAGTTGAGGGTGCCAGAGATGGCATCCATTAATAGGATATTCCAGTCGTCCAGCGACAGCCTGAATTCCCATAAGAAAAAACATTGCAATCAATTTAGTTCTTGCCCTCGAAGAAGGACCAAAACGAACTCTGATAGGGAATGGGAGGCCATGGCATTTTTCTGGAGAAAATTTGGGCCCTTGACAGCATAAGAAGTGGGCGGAGTGTCAGTGCATGCTGCCAAACGAGTTTATTCGAATTTGAGAAAGTCTAGAGGGGGGTTAGTGACTTCATGTCTCCACAGTGATTGGATCCTGTCATTAACAGCGGCGTCAGAAAAGCTTCAAAATGTTCCCCAGCATTTATCTAAGCTTATGGAAAGTCACCCAATCATTCATTGGACCAAAAATGTGTTCAATCTGTCATCAATCATACACATACATTGCACACTGCAGGTGTTACTGAATCAAACACATTTTGTAGTGGATGTTGATGAAGGATTGGGTATGTTCAATCGAGGTCCCTTCAATTTAACATGAGAAACAGGTTCAATGTGTTCAATTGAGGGAGACTAGTGATTAAGGGATTCTCCTTAGGAGGTAATACCCCCAGCAAGGTAACCACAACATGTATGGGGTCTCCTTTTTGGTGCAGAAATCATCATGTGCAGGATAACCAGGTGGGCACTGCAGTGGTCACCACACTCAAGGTATATTGTATACTAGGGGTGGTTACCTCGGCTAGCTTATGCAGAGGTAATGACCGACGAACGTAGGGTTAACCGTACTACAGTGTTCCACCGGTCAATGAAACACCACTAGTGACTGAAACAGTGCGATAATTTCTCTCATATAAGCACAATATCTACCTGTGACATTCTGAAATAAAATATACACAGTCCTGTAGTAGTTGGTCATGTCTGGACAAAGTCTTAAAGACTTTCCGTCTTTTCAACGTGCTATGGAAAATCATCTTTCCAGGCTGGGCCAACATGAAAAGTAAAGTTTAAAAACTAGGAAGGTTATATTGCTGTTTACCTGCACATAGACAATTGATTCAAGACGAAAAAAGAAAGCTACGTGGTAAGCGCTCATCCAACGCCCACCGGCCCGATGCCCTAAAGCAGATGATCGTCACATTACATCACTGTGTCATTGACTAGTGGCAGTAGTTCGCGTTCAGGCTCACTCGGAGGATGCTCAAAAATTAAGGGCCTTTATTCAGAGGTGTACAACGTATGTAAGAAACTTTCTGCCGACTCAGATCTGGGAAAGCCATCCTAAAAAGTATTATATTCCGCATTTACTTCTCGTGTTTCATTGACCGGTGGAATACTGTACTCTATAAACATGGGGGTGAAATTTCTGTTGTTAAATGCCTCCTTTCCTGAAGGTTCAGCTCCCGCCTCGCAGAGGCCCAATCCCATGTCATACACCAAATGCAAATATTTCTGGAGCAAGGTACAATTTTTGTGATTAGTCATTTCTGCTTCCAAATGGCCCGCTTTGTCATTTCTGCTTTGTGTATTAGCCCGAAATGGTTGCGGTTTGATTTTGTGTGAGCGAGCAATACTGTCTGAGGTATCTCGGGAACAATTTTTGTTGAAAGACAAGTTTCATAGTCGGAAGGCTTGTCAAAACTGTTATTTATCCAGTAGAATATTGCAGAAGATCAATAATAATATTGCTCGGGCATCTCGGTTATTCTCGTTCAACTTGAAGCATTCCGCCTCGCGAACACTGCCAGGTTTGAGCCAATAGAGAATCTCAGTGTCGTATTTGTTCTTGATTTTGTAAAAATGCCTGTATTCCTGTCAGCCAAAACCCTCTTGTTGGCGCTGCTAGAAGACACAGCTAGACTGCTATTGTCCCTGATTGGCGCCTGCATAAATTTCAACTCAAGAAAGGTACAGTCTCAAGACATTCATCTCTGTTCAATTCAGCAACGAAATTGGGCGCAGATGCAACATATAACCTTCAGCAATACAAGCGGCTACTCGGCCGCTTTGCGGCCTCGCATCCCCTTCCGTGGGGCACGAATTAATACACTGTGAAGGTTGATGTTGAGAATTATTGGGATTTTACGCTTGTACTGAGCCACAACGAAAAAAAATACCTCCTAACATAGACTTAGTCCTGAAGCCCAGCGAGCAATAAACAAATTGCCAAGTCTTTAGGGAAACTTCCGGCAATTGGTGCCGGAGTGCTGATAGGTGGGGTGTCGGCCGCGACGGGGGCCAGCGTTTCGTCTGTTAAAGACTCATCAGGCAGCAATCTTCTCGTCTTGATAGCGATTACGCAACCGTTCTCACGCCCGATCCGAAACCGTGGATTTCAAACATTCGAGGCCGCCACGTTAACGGCTCGCCGGAATGGACTTCAACGCAAGTTCGAATCGATCTAGTTTCTATGTATCCCAGTTCAATTAAACGAGCATTCAATTGAGCTGAAAAACCATGGATTACATAGAATGCATTGCCGCTGCTCCCATCTCTTGCCTTTCGTCGAACCGGTAGTTATTCCAGGTCCGAGACAACAAAGGGAACTTTATCTGACCACGCCCCGATGAGCAAATACAATATCGCCGCGGTGTATGAGAGGGATTCAGTGGCTTAGTTGGTACAATGACGCTGGATATTAATATGCAGCCAGTTCTAACATAATCCTTACATACCCATGCCTCTGCAGTACTGCTACATAGCCTTCCTGGCCAGATATGGCGTAACGTAGAAATTCAAATCAAATCAAATCTGAAGCGACAGTTTTGGTTGGAATTTCGCTGGCTATCCCCCAGCAATTCAGATTGATGATCGGGTTCAGCTGAGTCCAGGGCAAAAAATTGCGCGTTTCACGCTTGCTTACGCCTCGTAGATTGCTGGTAAAATAGTTCGGGGCCGGAACCCCGGTGCTGTGCCAGTTTGATTGTGTCTGTTTAATTAACGACGGAGGGCTTGCAAGGCGCTGGGCTAATTGAGAAAGGGGTGGATTGGGAATCTGAAGTGACAGTTTTGGTTGGAATTTCACTGGCTATCCCCCAGCAATTCAGATTGATGACCGTGCTTCAGCTGAGTGCAGGGCAAAAAATTGCGCATTCCATGCTTGCTTACGCCTCGTGGATTTTCTGGCACAATAGTTCGGGGCCGGAACCCCGGTGCTGTGCCAGTTTGATTGTGTCTTTTTGATTAACGACAGAGGTTTTGCGAGGCGCCGGGCTAATTGAGAAAGGCGTGGATTGAAATCTGACCCGACAGTTTTGGTTGGAATTTCTCTGGCTATTCCACAGCACCGGGGTTCTGGCCCCCGAATCATTGTGCCAGCAAATCGACGAGGCGTAAGCAAGCGCGGGACGCGCAATTTTTTGCCCTGGACTCAGCTGAAGCCCGGTCATCAAGCCATCAAACTGATTCCGTCGACACATCTAGTCTTACTGTGGCGAAGGCCCTGAATTGAATTCCCTACCCCATATTGATATGGTCATGGTCTCCCCAAAAATAAACCGGAACAAGTTGAGGTTCAAATTGGGCTGAAATCGGTAGTCGCGAAAAACACGCTCTGTTTATGCCGTAGTAAGCTCGGGTTCCGCACTTCGGAAGTTCGGACGACTTTCACCCCGGTGTGGTATATGAACCGCTTCAATGTCGTGTAAAATTAACCATTGTGATTCCACACAAACTGCAGGACCAGTTTTATAAGAATTATGAGGAATCACTACGTGTCCCTCCTGCTTTCTGCTTCGAATTTGTGGGCAGCTGCCCAGGCTGGCCCACCATTGGATGCTCGTCAACAAACGTCCTCTGAAGGGTCCAGTCCATCTTCATCTCCGTCTATGTCCTCATTATCCTCATCGCCCTCGTCGCCCGTCATTCTTGGCAATTACGCGTCAAGCAGTGTACTTCAGGGGCGGAGCGTTGTACTGGCCCCCGGTGGAACAGATGGGCCTTTTCTCGTACGAGACGGTTTCGAGCTCTTCAAGTTGTGCTGACAAGTATCCATAGACATGCAACGCCAGCCTAACAAGCATTAGTTTTGACCTAGGCATTTTTAACTTTACAGCAGGCTGCCAATCGATTTTTTCAGTCCTAGACCATTTGACAGAGTATCGGGATTTTAACAACTCAAAATTCTATGAAATCAACCCCGAGGTGAGCACGGAACCGCATACATAAGTGACGAGAGACCGATCGCAGGAGCTGTAGATTGACCCAGGTTGCGAACATATGCGAGATCAGACCGTGAGCTTTACTATACAACGTATTATCATTTTATTCACGCCTACCCTTTTCACTTGCGACAGGATTATTGTCTCAGTAAATTAGATTCGGACGCCGATACGCTGGACATTCAGTATGCCAGCGTACCGTCAGATCCCAATCTTCAAAACACCAACAATGTTTGTGCCAATCTTGGATTCTCATTCAAGCTAAAGTTGGCATTAGACTTGCTCGGTGTATCTGCTGTCCGAGATAGATGACTCTTGCGATAAATTGGGGCGTGCATACAAGTTCAGCAATGATCAATTTAGTTTTCTGAACGACGGGGTTCGGCATCCCTGTTTTCAATTTACATTCTCTAACGTTCAATTCTAGCGCTCCTGTGATGATCCTATCACGAGCCAGTCTGAGGTGAGCGAGCACTCTTTGCCGGGCCAGTGTTTCGCTGATCAGATTAACCTACAGTATGTATGTGTCAGACCGGTAAACATAACAGTCTACCCACCAAACATGAGCGCATTCCGGGCCGGTTCTTAAATCTCCACTCTATGTAGAACGAAATTGAAATTATCTCCTTGTTTTATATATACATTTTGTCTCGTACATCCTCCTCCCCCAGTTTTCTAGGATGGACGACTCCCAACTATACACTTGTGCTCATATGACCACCTAGTCTCGTTCCCTAAAGCAAATTTTGGATTAGATACCATGATTATGGCTGAGCTTGTCCGATGTGTCAGAATGGTGCAGCGTGCTGCCATAAAATTTGGTATGGATGTTCATTCAAACATTTTGAGCCGTTTTCAACGCAGTTTCCATGTGCTGGACACCGTTGTTACTGGCTCTAGGCCTCACCCTCTTGGTTGGAATGTCTGATTTTTTTAATTGTGCAGCGAGGAGGGCCTCGACTGCCATGAAATTTTGTAGCAATGTGTAATGAGTTGATGTACACCATTTTGGATGCATTTCCCTATACCTATACTACTACATGACATTCGGTAAATGCAAATGTCCTAATCTGGGCATAGTTGCAGAATGTTCAGCAATTTTACACACACGTTAAAATGCCATTCTAAGGCCAAACTTGATATAGAGTATGTAGAGGGGACTCAACGGTCCATGTGGGAAAAAACATCAAGGAAAACGGACCAGAAATGGGTGAGAAGTCTTTGTTTGTCCGAGTTCTAGGTTTTTCCGAGATGCCGGGGGGGGGGATAGTATTCAACATTAACATATTCAAGGAATACTGTATATGGCACTGGAATCAAGGTGGTTGAAATTTATACAGATTCTTTTCACGAGCCTCCTACACTCAAGATACAGATATAGAACCAAGGTACCAGGGATGCCTGGAGGGCCATATGAATGCAAGATACTTACACACCAAAAAGTATAAGTCCATCCATCACTGTCGATGTCATCAGCTGTCAATGAGCTTCGATTGACGGTTTTTGGGAAACAGTTAACGGATTTGAGCTTTTTTCCGATCAAAATCAATTGACACAGAAATTTCGAGCCTGAGCTCCCCGTGACCGATGCATTCAATGCTGCATGAAGAAAGACAAAGAAGCGAGGAATGACACTTATGTACATTTGAAGCACCGTGAAATCCAGCTCACGTTGAACGGTGCGAAGAATGCGTGGAACACCAGGCTCGGGTACCAGGATTCCATGCCGGTCCAGCTTCATTTGCTTATGTCGTCCTCCGACATCTGGAAGTTGTCGAGGGCCAACTTCATCTAAACAGTTGACATATCTGGACTTTGGTTGACTTGTGTGCACTTTCCGATACTTAACGTAGTGTAAGTTACTGTATTATGTCGTTCAAATCGACAGTCACGCATCACGCACCTCCCCTGTCGGTATCGAAATTTGGCAAGGGTCGCCCGGTGGCAGTGAGGAACTTTTATACCGTCACAAACTGGGTCACAAACTAAGAAGAAAAACAAATCCAAATATGGGGATTCCGCATATTGATCTCTGAAGCTGAAACCAAACAAAAGCCTTTGATCACAAGTACTGTACTATTTCGACCAAGTGTTCATCAATTTTGGATTTTTCGATGTCCGAGAAGACCGAAAATTTTCCTTTCGAATTATAGCGATTTTTGCACACATCAAAAAAAGTTGGCTGTCACGCATCACTGAACACTTGGTCGAAATAGTACAGTAACGGACGGGCTCGGGGCTCTCACTGCATTCAGATGGGTATGTACGAGAAACGAAAACGAAAAACGCATCTATAAGGATGACGGCTGATAGCCGCGGGCTCCTGTTTGCCGTGCCCGTCGCGACGGTTCTACGGGTCTCGTGGGACGGGTAACCGACCCGTTCCGTCGAGGATTCTAGAAAATATTCGATGGGACAGTAACGGGACGGGTTTTCATGATGACGGCTGTCGACGGGCGACGGGTCGGCGGCGGCAGGGACATAAAACTCGCCTATTTTACCAAGTTCCGGTGAGAAATGAGGTGTTCCATCTTTTTTTTTCAGTCTCCTGCGGTGAGTTTCAGTGATCTGCCTTGCTCACGACGTTCGGAGGATCACCCACCCAAATTCCGGACAATTTTTGAATATTTCTTTGATGATCTTTTTCCGATTTTAGCTTTGGATTGCATCCAGTTAATTTTCCGGCAAAGGAAGTGCCTCCCCGACATGAAACAAATTCGTACCCTGAATAACATACAGGAGTGCTCGCAAATATGTCTTTGAAGATGAATTTGATCGGATTCCAACCCAAATTTTTTGACTCACCGAAGAACAGGACAAAGATAAGGATACCTGCATACTTTCTAGCTGGTAATATCAAGGTAAACCATTATACATTGAGCGAGACCGTCCCGTTGGCCGTGATGGCCGTCCCGTCGCCCTTCCCGTTCCGTAAAGATTTTTCAAACCTACACGACGGGACGGTGACAGGACGGACTTACCCGTCGCCCACCCGTCGAAACGACAGCCGTGCCCATCACAGGCACGGCGCACAGCCCTAGGTGTAGCCCTATGGTGCAAACATTCCCGAGGGCGATGACGAACCAAATCAATGCCAACAGTGCAGATTGTAGTCTCATTTCGAGTGCTACCTGGGGACCGATTGAAACGACCCGGACACAATATTCTTCGTAGAAGATGTCGTGATGTAATGGCTTCCAAGTTGTGAGTTTCTCTCTATATTCTATCCAAATCTTACCGTATCGGTTGTCAACCTGGGAAGTTTCTAATGTTCCCACCCCGGACACCTTGGACTGGAGGGAACGCGCCGTCTTGTGGCACCCAGCAGAATTCTTCCAACACCACAAAACCGCAAAGGCCAGTCCAATGAGCCTAAATATCAATGGCTCGAGTGGACCACTGGCAGTGTTTACCTCAGCGCACCTCAAGATTCGGAGTCAGACCTTCCTGTGGCGATGCTTCGCCCCAGTGTTGCAGTCGCAAATAACTTCATGACTTGGATATAGCCCTCACGGCGGCGCAGGTACGGTCTATTTTGGTGTAGAGTCCGTCTCGCAATTGTTACACTCGAGGCTACAGTAGTTAGATTTCAAGTGTCGTGGTTGGCACTTCTGTACGTTGCTAGCTGTGATTTTTGGCGACCCATATTGCTCACAGAATGGTTGTATTCAAGCTACATCCATAATTCTGATGGAATTTATACAGAAATATTCAGAAGACTTGAGGTGACAGATATGTAACGAGCTTGAGCGAGCAGAAATTGCCATAGGGGTATCGGGGAATTTGCCTGAGCTGCCAGTGTGTTTGCGTTTCACGCGTTGCAAGTCATGTCGGCGGGTAACAGTCGACATGTATATTAAGAGACCGTTTTGATCGATGGTGATGGCGGCGGGAAGCAGCGGAGGAGGCCTACGGCACCAGGTATCAATTACTTATTTATAGTGGCAAGGCTTGGTGTAAGCGAGCTCAAGTCAAGCCAAGCCACAAGCCAAGCTGTCCAAGCCCGCACAGCCAAATTCAAACTCCGCTAAGCGGGGCAAGCCGTTTTGGCAAGCCCGTCGGCTAAGTCTGCCCTGTATTTACAGAATGGATCCATGGGTAACTTGGATCGGGTTCGCTAGAAAGTCCTTAGAATCTGCCCTCTATGATAAATTAAGTATGTTTGAGGAGGCGTTTGGCTGACAAAAAGTTGAGGAGGGAAGGGAGACTCAAATCGAAAGACAGAGTTCGAGAGGAGCGAAAGCGGGGATGAAAGAGTTGAACAGAATCGATGGCGGGGTTTCTCGGTACCGCTTTGACGTCGGAGGGGAATGTGAATCTAATTCTGGGGAAACTCGAATTTTGCGGGAATTGGGATAGCGGTGGCTAACCGGGCGATTTAGGATTGAAAAAAAACTTTACCGACTTCACCAAGGCTTGCAGATAATTAGAAGCAATCCATCAAATCTTGATCTGCGGAAGATGTTTACAGGGGGCCTTGAGGATTGCTAGGCATTGATCGATGTGGACCACCACAACGAAACTGGGTTTCCTCCGATCTTGTGAGGAGATGAGTCTCTTCGACCTTGAGGCTCCCCCCCCCCTCCCCACGTACGGAATTTTAATCCCAATTTCCCCTGAGAAAGAAACCCTCCAAATGTGTTGGTTTTCAGTGTTTTGCCCTCACCCTAGCCTAACCCTAGCTGATTGCAAGGCGTTCACTACGTCACACATTTCACTTCGCCCCTTACAAGTCTCTATCGATCTATCGCTTACCCTCCATCGTTGTTTCTTCGCTTCTCCTTTATACAGTCCTCACAGATCGCCTACTGAACGCGGAATGCGTCGAGTTCCCCTCGCTTGCGGAACCATTCGCGCAGGGAGCACGGGCGGAAGAGGTGCTTCTGGAAGCAGAGATGCTGGCTGCGACTTCGCACATCGTCGCGGCTGCTTCGCAGCTAATTGCTATTGTCCGACCCCCTGTGCAAACGATCATGGAGAACAGCCTGTTGGTGAGTAAGTTGTTGCTCCACATAAGCCTCATTCAAAATCTTCTCTCCCAGTTCCATCTTTCGTCGTGCATGCGCGCTGCGATTGAGAGCAATATGGTTGAGATCATCCGGGAGGCTGGTACGAAGGTACGGTAGCATAGCCTCCGTCAAGAAGTCCGACTGACTAGACTCTACAGGGTATCCACGCAGATGATATTGCGAAAATAAACAACACGGATCCTGTCAAAACCTGTGGGTGTTACGCGTCTGCATTTTCTCTCTCCCCCGCTCATGTGTCTCACATGCAGCCAGAATTCTTCGGCTCCTTGCAAAGCACCATGTCTTTAGCGAGATCGAGCCCGATGTTTTCTGCGCCAATCGACTCTCCTACGAGAAACTGTTATAAAGTCAGCTTGCATGAATCAATCACAAAAAACGACAGCACAAACCTTCCAGTTTCCCCATGCTGTCCGAATTTTATCCCAGGCTCCGCTCTTGTGGGAAGGACTTTGCTTCCCGCGCTGATTGAAGATCGGCCAATCTTTGATTGCAATCCCGCGGCCGTTGACTCTCAGCAGAGTCGAAGACTTCCATTCTTTGAATAACCGTGGGATGTCGTTCGAAAAGTGGATATTCGAGGCTGGCTAGGGGCAGGACATCTTCTGCGTCGGGCTCCGTAAACAGCAAGCTGCCGCCTGCCCTCAAGAAGCGCACGGGTGGACACGCATCTTTTGAACAGATGGTGGAAGTGAATTCACCTCCAAAGAAATGGAGGATGAGTTCCGCCAAAATGGTATCATCCAAGAAACCACTGCGGCAAGGCCTTCCAGGCTGACACATTTCCTTTTCGGGCCACTACGCTTATGGCCCGAGATGGGTAATTACTCTTTTTTGCCATTCCCTCGGTGCAAATCGACCGTTCTGGTTGTTTTAGGCGGATATCATTCCTTGATTGTCCTGAAAGGACTGGAGGCACACCATTCCTCCCAGCTAACCTGTAATAACGCAATAACTCTCAGGTTTACTGATCCCACATCAATCATAGTTTCTACAAGATGTAACATAGTTCAATGCCTGTTGTATATTCATATGTTATTCAAAGACTTTGAACAAACAAGGTTGGGCTCGTTCTTTGTGAGGTGCTGAATCCAGGGTTCAAAATGGCATTACGAAGCATATGACTCAAAATGCCATTCAACCTTAAATATGTTAACTGCTCCCTTATCCCTCCTGCTCTCGGCTGAATTAAATCATTCAATAGTGAGGCACAGGGTTCAAAATGGCAGTACAAAGCATGTGATTCAAAATGCCATTCCATGGCATGGGGTTCAAAATGCGAATTAAATGGTTCAATAGTGGGGGATAGTACTACTAGAGGGGTGTTTTAGGCCTGTAGGGCTATTCACAATAAACCTCGCAATGCCCTCTAAATTTTAGTGTTGTCGCCGGCTAGCCGATCACTTTTTTTGAAATTGAAATAGCATGAGAAATAAAATCGTAGAAATTCTGAGAATATTAGGGTAGCTAGATCACCCCGAAAGCCAGGGGGTGCCTTGCCTATGTGCATGTGCAGAAGGATAAAAGAGATGCTTCTGGGTGCCATTTCCAGAAGTGTATTTTTGTGGGTTATCCTACAGAATACAAGGGCTGGTTGTTCTACAACCCTGTGACTCGGAAAATGGTCACATCGGAGCGTGCCGTCTTTGATGAGCGCTACTTCCCTGGGAACAAGCCTGATCTTCTCAAGCGCTGTCCCAGGGGACCTTCATCTGCCTTTGTTGATCTTCCTGCCGCTACGCCACCGGTGGTGCGTGATGACGGGGGAGATGACGAGGACAATTCTGGTGTTCATCGAGCACCCCCTGCACCGGCTCCCAATCCACCTAATCCAGCTCCTTCCCCTCCACATTCACCAACATCTACTCGCCCTAATTCGCCAGATCCACCTGCTGATGCGCCTCCAGCTGGGCTAGCACCTCCTCCTTCCCCCATTGGTGTTGCTGCACGTCGTCGCCATCATGGCCAGACAACAAAGCACAAGCCTGCTCCAGAATGGTGGAAACTGCATCCGCCAGCACTTGCTCCAGTTCCTGCTGCTGCTGAGCCAGTTCCTGTTCAAGAGCAGGCTCCTGCAGAATCAGAGGAAACTGAGGATGAGCTGCTTCTCCAGCCAGGAAATGCTCTCATTATTGCACATGAAGGCGATCCAACCAATACTTTGCTTCAAGCGGTGAACTGTGCCCATGTGCAGTTGGCTCTGTCTGCTGTACGTTCTGGCAACCCGCGAACATATTATGAAGCATTGCAGCGAAAAGATGGCCATCTGTGGAAAGAAGCAGCAGTCTCCGAGATCAGCTCTCTTCTCGAAAACTGCACTTGGGATGCTGTTGATGCACCACCCGATGTGAAGCCCATTCGTTCTCAATGGGTCTTTGTGATAAAGCACAAGTCTGATGGGTCAATTGAGCGTTATAAAGCGCGCCTCGTTGCTGATGGCCGTGGACAGCGCCATGGCATTGACTACAACGAGATCTTCTCTCCCACCTTTAAACCTGCGACACTCCGCATCATTCTTGCTCTGGCTGCTCAGCATGATCTCAAACTTCGTTCCATTGATTTTTCATCTGCTTACCTTAATGGTGATCTGGAGGAGGATGTCTATATGACTCAGCCCGAAGGATTCCCTCAGGGGGAGCGTGGCCAGCTTCTTAAACTGCGCAAGTCTCTTTATGGACTCAAGCAGGCTGGCCGTCAATGGAACAAGAAGCTGAGTGCAAAGCTCTGTGAAATGGGTTTTCAGTGTCTCCAGTCTGATCGCTCCTGCTACATCTATTCTGATGGGGCTGTGCGCATCATCCTTCCCATCTACGTTGATGATGGCATGATTTGTGCCAAGGATGATGCTGATATCGACCGAGTCATTGCTCAACTTGGTTCTTCATTCAGAGTCAAGGATCTTGGTCCCACAGAGTGGCTGTTGGGTATCAAGATTGAGCGTGACTCTAACACTGGAGACATCCACCTTTCGCAACGCACTTACGCTGAGGCCATGCTTGAGCAGTTCAACATGAGTGATTGCCATCCTGTCACCACCCCGATGCTTCCTGGGCTTAATTTGGCCAAGGAGAGTGGTGCGACATCTGCAGAAGAGGCCAAGAAATATCACAGCATCTATCTATCTGCTGTTGGCTCTCTGATGTATCTGGCCACCCAAACACGTCCAGACATCGCTTATACTGTTGGAGTGCTTGCACGGTTCAATTCCAATCCTGGTGAAGCCCACTGGAAAGCGGTCAAGCATCTGTTCTGTTACATCAAAGGGACACTTGACTACCGCATCACCTACTCGAAATCATCATCCTTACTTCATCCCTTTCTCCCTTTCCACCACCGAAGCTGAATACATTGCTGGTGTGGAGGCAGGCAAGGAGATCAAGTGGGTGTGGAGTCTGCTTGGTGAACTGGGGTATGGAGTGTCAGGGCCTTCTCCTCTTCGCATGGACAATCAGTCTGCAATTCAAGTGTCCAGGAACCCTGAGCATCATGGTCGCATGAAACACCTTGACCTTGCTCATTACTGGCTTCGAGACGAAGTTGCCAAGGGTTCTATTGGCATTGAATATGTGTCGACTCAGGATCAGCTGGCAGACATCCTTACAAAAGCTCTTCCTCGTCCTGCTGTGGACAAGTTGCGCAATCTTGTTGGATTGCGGGGGAGCTAGGCGAGACTGGTCTCGTCCCGGGGGAGTGTTGGAGTGTGTGAATGGACTGTGACATTCTCGCATCTTTGATCTGATCTGATCCTCTGTGATCCGTGATCATTGATCTCCTTATCTGATCCCATCCGATCTCTCTGATCCTATCTGATCCTCTTATCTGATCGGGATCCCATTGTCCTGATAACAATCTTATTGTCTTGACATCCATCTTATTGTCTCTATTGTCTCTATTGTCTCTATTGTCTTGATAGCCATCTTATTGTCTCTATTGTTCTTATTGTTCTTATTGTTCTAGCTACTCTATTGTCCTCATAGGTATATAAGTAGAGTAGCATTGCCCTGGATCTTCAGTTCTTACTGTTGACTCCAGGCAAGTAGTTTTATCTCATGCAATCTAACAGAGTTCTTACTGTTGACTCCAGACCTCTGTGCTTGCCTGTTTAACACCCTCCACTGCAAAGGGTGTAGATGTGGGCATAAATGCCCTGGATTGGTGTTTGAATGAAGTGTCTGGTCAGTATAGGCATCCATGATGGTATCAATCAAGAATTTCAACCACGTAGGTTCCATTTCGGCGACTCAGCCTACTCACTACTTCTCGGCATGAGCACCCACTGCACAAGTTTGAAATGCTCACATGGAGGTCTCCTACAATACTGGGTCTGGGACCCAGCACCTGTTCACACTGATGTCGCTGACCTGCAAGAAATGGATCAGAATTAAGGCTGTGAAGGGTCAACGAAGGTCGGCGAAGTCGGCGAAGGTGGTGAAGACATCGGCAAAGGGTGCTAACACATCGGCAAAAGGGTGCTGAGGCGTCGTGAAAGGGGGTGAAGACACCAGCGAAGGAGGTGAAGACAACCGGCGAAGTGGCTTACAAAGGTCGGCCAGAGTCGGTGGAGGTTGCGGAGGTAGCAAAGGATTCGGGTGCAACAAGTCGCCCACAATGTCCTGATCACGGCTACCTCCAAAGAGTTCTCCCAGAAAGTTAAAGGGTTACTTGCATCCTGCTTCAAAATGTGAGATCTTGGTCCAGCCAAATATCTGCTTGGAATCAAGATTGTCCGCAACCAAAAAAAACGCACAATTGCTCTCAACCAACATCAATATATTGACAAGGTTCTTGCACGCTACGGCATGACTGAGTGCAAACCGGTGTTCACTCCAATGACCACGGGTGCTCAGTACTACCAATCCTGATGATGACGAGACTATTCATCAAATGGCTTTAGTTGATGGAGGCCCTATTGTCTCCTACCAGAGTGTGGTTGGATCGTCGATGTATGCAATGCTGGGCACCTGACCAGATATTGCATACACTGTCGGAGTTCTTGGTCGCTTTGCTGCAAAGTACCTCCTTCGCTACCTAAAAGGCACTCGAGACTGGGCCCTGCATTTCGATGGAGCTGACCCTGGAATGGACATGAACTTCCTTGGATATAACGATGCCAACTGGAATGAAGATTGAGACACCTCTCGTTCAACCTCAGGCTACGTCTTTATAGCAAGCTGAGGAGCCATTGGTTGGTCCAGCCGCAGACAGTCCATGGTTGCCTTATTATCAACAGAGAGCAAGTACATTGGGTTAGCAAATGCTGGACAGCACCTGGCCTGGTTGCGATCCTTCTTTGAAGAGCTTGGACAGCCACAGAACCAGCCTACTGAGTTGGGATGCAACAACAGAGCTGCAATCATACTATCTCAGGATCCCCAATTCTGTGCATGCACTCAACACATTCAGCGCAAATATCACTTTGTGCAGGATAATCTTGTGTATTGTTGAAATGAACACTTTCTTCCTGAAAAAGAAGTTCTCAGAGTCTGCGAGGACGCCAGTACCGAGAGGAACGTCAAAAGTCAACTTGTATTTGAGAATAAACAAGTACAAAGCCGCTGGATCAATCAATGGCGGTGCCCGTCCACAGCGCTAGGCCTTCTCCTACAACCAGTAGCAAGGGAAGTGCCAGATGCAAACATCAAGGCACAGGTTCAGACTGTTTTCAAGGGGATTATGATGAAATACTGGAGATGGGCGAAATCTAAAGACAATGCTCCAGCGCCAGTATAATTCTGTATCCGATCCATTTGAGTCAATTGGAGCATTAGTTTGTGAATGGTTATTTATGCTCCTGAAGCTCATTCCCAGATGAGCAATGTCGTGGCCAAGATCAAGCCCAAGCCCGTTTGTCTGATGGCATCAGACAAACGGGCTTGTGTGTCTGTCAGCTCAGAATCTTGTCGCCAACACCAGAGCAGCCTCCAAATCACATATGACAGAAGCCTTTGAGTATTCATACTCAATGAGGGCAACTTTTTCGTGCTCAGTCTGTGGAATGATATAGGACATCAAATACAAGTCAGTCTGCTGCCCAAGCTAGACTAAATTCAAATGCACTGGTCCAGAGTCACCAGTGATTTTTCAGAAGCAGGATTTACTGAGAGGGAGACGGGCTTGCTGCAAAACGTTGCAGACATGGTGGAGGTAGAGGAAGAAAAGAGATGCCACGTCGCAGAAATCCCACGCGTTGCGAAGTTCTCAGCATCAATATGTAATGCCGTGTGCCTGTTCCTGGCCGTTTGGCGTAGGGAATGGATGCTTACGCAAAAACTGCTGACGAAAAAAGCAGTTTACTGCCAAAACTCAAAAATGGGGCTCCCTAAGACCCGTACCTTACGGTAGCGGGAATGAAGCTGAGTCTAATATATTTAACATCTGCGTAAGCTCTTGCCCTCCTTGAGTGCGCTGCTCGCCGACGTGAGTCGCATCGAGTCCACACGGGTAGCCTGGATGAATGTGGATGAAGTTGAAATATAAGACATCCTGAGAAGTAACATGGCATTGTTGGTATGCTTCTGGGCGCCTGTTAGGTGTTTGTGTTGATCATTGTAAAAGGTATTCCATGGCAATTTCTTGGCCGAGTTTTTGTTCTCCAGAGTACATTTTCTCTTTGACTATTCAGTCATAACCGAAAATTGCTGAATATATTAGATCTTAGAAGGCAGTGTTGGGGCAGCCGTCGCTGGGCGCCTGCGGAAGGTACTTGTCTTTAGTCCTAACTGGGATCTAACAGCGCACCCTGAAATTGATCAGTGAAGTTATTCCCCTCCATCCGTGAATTGAGTGATTCAATAGCGGCTGTGCGTGACACCAAAGAGGCTTGGGCGAAATGCAATAGCAATGACCTCTCCGCATTTATTTGCGAAACCTTGTCATTGTTGACCGTAGGATGTTTCTGCCGATTTGATTTTTTTTTTTTGCTGAAATTGGGGCAGATGTTGGGCTTGCCGACAGTCAAAAATATCGGAACGGAATGCGACCAAACCGCTGAGCCCAGCCTTCATGGAGCTTTAAGGCAAAGCAGAAGCATTCAGATCTACTGGCACACAAATTCCATATCAGCGCCCCGGCGCCAACAGGATGGACGCCGCTGCCTATTTGACCGAGGATGCACCGACGTACCCAGAGGTCGATGTCATGACCCTTGTGATGCCTCCCGCTTCGGTTATTGAAGCTATCCTTGAGGCCGTGCGGAGACCAGCACCAGGAGCATTTTTGTATTATTTCTGGCTACACACAATAAAATGGTGCCCCGCAGGGCCGCTCCCACCTTTTTTCACTCATTTTTCAGTCCGACGGACTCGTTCTGATAGTACCTTTGTGATGCTGTGACTGTTGGAGATTGGCAATCCAGCACAAGCCCGAGACATGGCCGAGGTGCTGACTAAAAGATGACTGATATGGAATCGGAGGGAACATGCCAGAACATGCAGGAAAAATAAGATTTTAGTATAAATACAGTACCTACAGTAGAGCTCCTCATGAGCTTGTAACCAAAGGCCTAACAGCCAGGAGTGATATCTCAATTGGTTCACGAGATAAAACCAACAGTGACTTGCGAATTTTTTCGTCGATTTTGGGGGGTGTGACGCGTGACTATACGAATTGAACGAAATACTACAGTATCACTGTGCTAATTTAAGCTGTCAGCCGTAAGACCTGGCCCAAAAACACGCGAAATAGCACTTCCTGGGGGTGGTAACTAAGTGCGACTAAGTGAACTAAGTACTTATTTCCGATCAGTTTACTAAGGAGCTCTGTTACGCCATGTGTAAAATATTAATTCCGGTGGTGATTCTGGCATGAGCTGACAAGTTTCAGTTCTGGCGCTACTAGTATCCGTGCCAGAGCAGCCATCCGTGACAACCCTTGCCAGACGGAAAACATTTTCCTGATGTGATCAAGTCCGAATTGATTTACCAAGCGTTTAAAGAACTTTAAGATGTTGAAGTTCAATTGAAAAACGTCTTTGCAAAAAGTTGTCAAAAAAGTGGAAAGTGATAACAAGTGGAAGAAAGTGAACTAAGTTGGCCGCCAAGAGCTTGTCAATTTGCTGATGCATGGTGCTGGGGAAATACCGGAGGAGACAGTTTGAACATCAGAATTTTCACAAAAATCTTGTGAGCTTGTACAAGACCCAACAAGGTCGCAAGACACACCAAAACCGCTGCAAGCTCGCAAGACCGCAAAGTCAGTTGAGATTCTCACAAGATCACTTGTTCGACTCTGGCTGGGGGCATAAATTGTGAAAATTGAAAAGCTGTTGGGTACCGCACGGTTGCAACAAATTTTGAGAGGACTCCTCACAACTCTCACAGCCTTCTGGTGTCTTATTTGTGCATTTTTTGGAGGGTTTTTTCTTGCACTTTGACCTTGTGAGCTTGTTGACAAGCTCACAAGACTGAAAAGACCACAAGATTTTTGTAGAATTGCTGATGAACTGTGGTTCAAAATGCGAATTAAACCATTCAATAGTGTTCAAAATGGCATTACGAAGCATGTGATTCAAAATGGCATTTCGAGGCATGTGGTTCAAAATGCGAATTAAACCATTCAATTGTGTTCAAAATGGCATTAAGAAGCATGTGATTCAAAATGCCATTTCGAAGCATGTGGTTCAAAATGCGAATTAAACCATTCAATTGTGTTCAAAATGGCATTACGAAGCATGTGATTCAAAATGCCATTTCAGGGCATGTGGTTCAAAATGCGAATATCTCGCAGGATCGATTCAAACCTTAAATATGTCTAGTGCTCCCTTATCCCTCCTGCTCTCAGCTGAATTAAACCATTTGATAGTGAGGCACAGGGTTCAAAATGGCATTACGAAGCATGTGATTCAAAATGCGAATTAAATCATTCAATACTGAGGCACAGGGTTCAAAACGGCATTACGAGGCATGTGACTCAAAATGGCATTCTGGGGCATGGGGATCAAAATGCAAATTAAATCATTCAATACTGAGGCACAGGGTTCAAAACGGCATTATGAGGCATGTGACTCAAAATGGCACTCTGGGGCATGGGGTTCAAAATGCGAATTTAATCATTCAATAGTGAGGCAGGGTTCAAAATGGCATTACGACGCATGTGACTCAAAATGGCATTCTGGGGCGTGGGGATCAAAATGCGAATTAAATCATTCAATAATGAGGCACAGGGGTTCAAAATGGCATTACGAAGCATGTGATTCAAATGGCATTCTGGTTGCTGAGCAGGCACAAGACGCTGCAATGGAACTCAATGGCTATCTTGAAATGGTACTCTGACTATTCGATCGACAACGAGTAGAATGTATTCCATAGATTACATCTATATACCCTTTGACAACGCAAAGGGGATTCCGCGCCTGAAAATTCTGCTGATTCTTGCCCACCAAATGATCTATGTAGCCACCAAATGTCAATGGTTTTATAGCCAATTTAGGCAGCGCGCAGGTGAAACAGAGTTCACATACTAAATGTAACCGCTATCGATTCAGATGTGACGGAATTCTGAGAGTACATACGTACTACCGCCATTTCATGCTGCCAATTCTGGTGGTCACTGAGAAAAACTAAAGTTGCTTGTTCAATCTTTGGTGCGGTGCACGCGTGAAACAGGGTACGTCTGCTAAATGTGGACGCTATGGCTTCCGATGCGATGGAATTCTGAGATTCCATACTCACTACCACTGTTTCGTGCTGCTGATTCGATTGGGCACTGGGAAAAACTAAGGTTGCTTGGTGCGGTTTCATTTTAGGCAGCACACAGAAAGTTCCGGCAGTTGGTGCCGGAGCGCTGATAGCGGAGTTTAAAAGGGCTTCCGACGCAGCGGAGTTTGAAATCGCTTCGGCAGAGATATAAGAATAAACACATGGTGAGTCGAACATCTCTTTCTGAGATAATTTGAGGCATTTGAGGCCAACATTCATACGGAAATTCGGGGGTGGGAAAGCCATGTGGCGGGCTGAAATACATTCGAAGCGCCCAGATTAGCGCGCAGATTATCGCCTCGTGGCATCGATAAACGTCTCTCTTCCAACAACCATGTCTTCCACTGCACGCACTCACAAACGCGCACCGCGTCGCGAACCCTCCTCTCCTGTGTTGTATAAATCACTCGCGGATAATTCCACTGTCCCCACCCACATCCGCCAGTTGCACAAGGTCGCCGAGGAAGTCACCAAACACTCATTCAATGCTGCGTGGATGCCCTTCCTCGCCCAGTTGCAGAAGGCGCTCGATGCTCACAAGCCGGAGCTAATTAACGTGTGCCGCACACCCATCAGCTGGAAGGATGCGGACCACCGCAAGAGGGAGGCGGGCTTCTGCCCCGAGTTGTACTTTGACGGCATGTTGACGTTGCGCGACTGGATCGACCAGGATGCCCCCAATGGTCATGCCTTCAGCCTCGCAGTGATGACCACGCCCATCGTCGGCCATGTGAAGGTAGGCAGGGAGTATTCGGAGAGCCAGGACTGGCACATCTGGGTGCTCATGACCACGCACGCGCCGGAGGGGTCGAACAGGAAGACCCTGATCACGTTTGACTCCGAAGTGGAGCCATACCACAACCAGGCGCGCGAGTGGAACGCACTCACCTTCGAGTTTAGCTACGTGGACTACATCCGCAAGAAACAAGGCTGGCCGCTCGAAGGAGCGCGTGTGGCAGAACGTCCCCATCCCCGATAGCCTCCCTGGACAGGGCTTCTGTTTTCCGTTTATAATGTGTTGGCTGCTGGAGCTGCCAGAGAAAGGGTTGGAATGGCGTCACAAACACAGCACATTAGAGTACTTGAAAGGCTTTGTGCAGTTGAAGTCATAGTTGTATTTCGTCCAAAAGTATAACAGTGTACTGAATTGTAAATGTATGAAATAATTGAGCCTAGCAATCCAGTGCTCTTTTAAAATTCAATGAGTTTGGATTTGCATGTGACGGATAAAAAGTAGCAGTCCAATCCTCGGTGCGATTTTATTTTAGGCGCGGCATAGGCAAAACAGGATACGGATGTTAAATGTGACCACTATTGATTCAAATGTGATGGAATTCCGAGATTTGATACATGCGAGGGCTATTTAATGCTACTGGTTCAGGCTGTGGCCAACAAAAAGTAAAGTAGCCATCCAATCGTTGGTGCGATTTTATTTAAGGCGGGGCATAGGCAAGGATGTTAAATGTGACCACTATTGATTCGAATGTGATGGAATTCCGAGATTCCATCTGTGCTAGGGCCATTTCATGCTATTTGTTCGGGCTGTGGCCAACAAAAAGTAAAGTAGCCGTCCGATCCTTGGTGAGATTTCATTTCAGGTGGGGCATAGGCAAGGATGTTAAATGTGACCACTATTGATTCGAATGTGATGGAATTCCGAGATTCCATCTGTGCTAGGGTCATTTCATGCTATTGGTTCAGGCTGTGGCCAACAAAAAGTAAATTTAAGTAGCCGTCCAATCCTTGGTGCGATTTTATTTAAGGCGGGGCATTGGCAAGAAAATGTGACCGCTATTGATTCAAATGTGATGGAATTCCGAGATTCCATCTGTGCTAGGGCCATTTCATGCTATTGGGTCGGGCTGTGGCCAACAAAAAGTAAAGTAACCATCCAATCCTTGGTGCGATTTCATTTTAGGCGGGGCATAGGCAAGGATGTTAAATGTGACCACTATTGATTCAAATGTGATGGAATTCCGAGATTCCATCCATGCTAGGGCCATTTCATGCTATTGGTTCGGGCTGTGGCCAACAAAAAGTAAAGTAGCCATCCAATTGTTGGTGCGATTTCATTTTAGGCGGGGCATAGGCAAGGATGTTAAATGTGACCACTATTGATTCGAATGTGATGGAATTCCGAGATTCCATCCGTGCTAGGGCCATTTCATGCTATTGGTTCGGGCTGTGGCCAACACAAAGTAAAGTAGCCTTCCAATCCTTGGTGCAATTTTATTTAAGGCGGGGCATAGGCAAGGATGTTAAATGTGACCACTATTGATTCGAATGTGATGGAATTCCGAGATTCCCTCCGTGCTGGGGCCATTTCACGCTACTGGTTCGGGCTGCCACCAGGAAAAACTAAAGTAGCCGTCCAATCTTGGGTGCGGTTTCATTTTAGGCGACTTGGGCAAAATCCAGAAACTTGAATTATAAGAAATTCGGGCGTCTCATAGGAAAACTATACAGAACTAATGTCTTTGGACATGACATGAGCTAAGATATCGGCCGTCTCTTCCTTCCATTGTGCAAAGTATTCTGCGGCGTCACTATCCTCCCCCATCGCCTTTACCCAGAACTGCTCCTGTTTCAAGACGTCCTCGATCAAAACACTGGCCTTGATATCACCAAAAGCCAGGTTCTGAACCAGTGTTTTCGCAAAATCGAGTCCAAGATGCGCCTGAGCCCAGTGTGCAGAATGGGCAAAGTATGTGCCCGTGTGGGATGAGGTTGAAAATGAGATGACGGAATGGATGGCGAAAGGGGGGAGAATAAATGCGCATGGTTGAATGACATGCAGCACCTGGAGTCCCTCCAGATTATCGAGTGCCGATGGGGTCAAAGGCTCTTGTCCGTGGAGAGGGCTTGGATGATTTATACCCCACCAAGCCAAATTTTTCTCGGTCGCCAGCCAGACCAGCCAGAGTTTCTCACCCTCGACATGAACCAAAATCTGTGAGGTCCCATTGCCGTCGACATGGGTGTCGGTGAACCACCCGCTAGGGGTCCAGACCGATGAGAAGTACAGCTTCTTGCCATGTTTCGCAAGATCCACCGCACGCGCTGCTACCGTGGCCTGCTGGTCAGCGAGGAGTGTGGCCTTGGTGGCCGATCGAGACAATTCGACTGGTTCGTGCTGGACAGGAGGGAAGAGCTTCTTGAGCTCGTCCGGCGAGAATTTGTAATGGTTATCGTGAAACGCAAAATTCGGACCAAGGTGCGACACCATCGCTGGAAAATCAAACCTGCATCGGAGAGTGCCTTCAGGTGTACCAGCGATATCCATGAGACCAACGATTCGTTGGTTGTCGAACGGTGCGGAGAGCTGGCTGTTGAACATATGCGCAAAGACACTGGACATGGACTACATCGGAACCTCTTGCCAAGAGCAAAGATCCGTATACTGAACCAGATCATGCTTCAGGGAAAGGAGATCGGCAAGGACCAATGACATTGCGGGAGTTACGCCGCCGTTCAACTTGTACGGCCTAGTCGGGAGTAGCTCAAGAGGCATCTGCCATTCCATCAAACGCGCCAGAATGGCCGTGACAGTCCCGGATACAGGTGTGTAGTATGACAGAGGCGGCTGATGCCAGCGTTGAAGTAGTGGGAGAACCCAGCAGTTATCAGGGACGACCGCTAAACGGAGATGAGTGAGCCAGCGTGTTCATTGTGCAAGATATCACTGCTGACCGCGCAAGGTTTTGACTCTTTTAATTGGTGCAAGTGATAAGTCGGATCCGGAATCTTTAGTGGGAAGTATATCTCAACGCAGTTCACACGATCTCCGATATTAGCTTACCTTCGGCCTTTCTTTTGCTGCGGTAATGACGACCGCTGATCCAAAGTCCTTCAGCGCTGAGAAAGATTTTGTTTCCGTACTCTGGATGGCTAGCACCAGGCATCACACTCAGCCACCGTGGACCATTGAAGACTGAGAGCTCATCATCAAGGTGGGCGACGTCTCCGGGTGTGGCATCGTGCGGAGTCACACCCTTGTATAATGTGTGATGTCGCTGCTCCCTCTCGTACATAAAGGACGCTAGGCACTGTTCAATTAAAGAGCATGAGACCTGACAGCAAATGCGTACCTGCTGTCGGGGAAATATGCGGAAATATGCGGAAATACTCGGGAAATATGTGGAAATATGCGGAAATCCGCGGAAGTTTGCGGAAAATGACGGAAATATGCGGAAATCTGCGGAAGTTTTGGGAAAATGGCGGAAATCCGCATGGAACAAGTCGCATGGTTTCTTCACTCAAGTCCACTATTGTTCCCTCATTTCGCCCAACATCGAGAAAGACACATGGAATTGCAGCCTGGTGATCTCCACGACCAGCTCGCGAAGTGTATAACCAGATACAAACTCGAGGAACAGCCGTCGCACGCGAACCGGCGGAGCGTTTGCTTCCTCTGATCCCTCTGTGGCGGCGTCGTACGTCTGCAGCATAACGACCAAGTGGACAAGGAAGGGAGGGAGAGATGCACTGCAGCAGACGACTTTCCATCTCCACTAGCACCACCAAGTCGAAGAGAATGTCAGCGCGATGACCGGCAGAAGCATTGTTTGGCATGTCGTCCTAACCCCTAGCGTTCAACATCATGTTGTTGGATGTCGCCGTCGGAACGGGTGTTTAAGTTCAACGCCCGCATGGATCAGTAAATTTGGGGAGCCTCTTAATGCGGCTAGAGCGATGTATCTCTCCTTTGACCCCGGTAGGCGTTGTGTTATTTCTCCAGTCAGCGAGCATGGCTGCCTCCTAAACTGTGCCCAAGAGCAGCCGCCAGAAGGACTGGGACAGCGTTACCAATATTCTTGTAGTGCTGAAGCTAACAGTTAAGCCCCAAATCGAAAACTGGCTCAAACACTCGCTTTGACCGGCCCAAACAGGACCAATTTTGCGGGCCACTGTATCAGGCGACGGCGGTGTTTACTGTTGTAGTCGGGAAGGTAACCCATAGCACAGAATCTGCCTGGAGGCATTATTGACCTCTCTAGCGTCCAATCAGTGCTTTGCTTTTTCCGGACTTTCATTTTCAAACACGTGACCTTATTGCACATTTTCAAACGCGTGACCGTCTTGTCCTCCTTTACATTTTCACCTCCAGCACCACTCCAGAGCCATTTTTCGCCAATGGCTAGCCCGGATTATGCCTGTCATTTTCAGCCAAGAAAAGTCTGTCTGGAGGCATTATTGACCTCTCTGGCATCTGATTAGTGCTTTGTTTTTCCCGACTTTATTATTGCACATTTTTAACTGCGGGACTGTATTGCAATGTCTTACATTTTCAAATGCGTGACTTTATTGCACACTTTCAAACCCGTGATCTTACTGCACATTTTCAAACCTGTGACCTTATTACCCCCCCCTTTACATTTTACCTCCAGCACGACTCCAGAGCCATTCTCCGAGTCGCGCGCACCGCCAATGGCTAGCCCTGATTATGCCCGTCATTTTCAGCCAAAAAAAGTCTGTCTGGAGGCATTAGTGACCTCTCTAGCGTCCGATCAGTGCTTTGTTTTTTCCCGACTTTACGAGTGCACATTTTCAACCGTGGGACTGTTGTAATGCCTTACATTTCAAACACGTGACTTGATTATTGCACACTTTCAAATGCATGATCTTATTGCACATTTTCGAACACGGGGCCTTATTGCACATTTTCAAACGCGTGACTTTATTGCAATTTTCAAACGCGCCACCGGTCCTGGACCGAGAATATTTCGGTGGTACATATGTGCGATGTTCCAGATAGCCAACGCACATTGCGTGTGTCAACAAAGAGCATATTATCAACCAAAGAATTAAGCTGTCCAGTGGAAACACTCCTTCGATCCACCTGCAAGGTCCCGACGGCGGCCCAAGCTACCTCCCATCCCAATGTGCGATGAGGTTTCGGACTGTTGAGGATTATGGGCAGACAATACATGCTGAATCACCTCGAATAGAATTTATTCTTCCAACTCACAGTCATAAGCTTCATGCCAAGTTCCCGGTTTACTGGACAATTTCGTTCAAATCGGCAGTCACGCGTCACGCACCCCCCTGTCGATCACGAACTTTGGTCGAGGTCACGCGTCACTCGGGCCTCTGTCGAACCTCCAAGTGGTCACACAGGCCCCAAATTGCCTAAAAAAAAAAAAAAAAAAGGCAAAAAAGACAAAAATTTGAGTTCAAATGCCGAAATTTTCCAGGTGTCACGCAAAAATCCGGCGGCTGCCGAAATGTCGAATAGGTAAAATGGGTCACGCGTCACACCCCATGTCGATTTGAATGAAATTGTCCAGTACTTTCGAAACGCCAAATTAATACAGATGAGAGGTGTCAAAAGAGGGACTTACAAGTCGCCTCCCAAAGAAACAAATTGTTCCGAGGAAGATGCATGTGGCGAGGTCGAACAAAATCTGACAAAGTACTCCTGCGAGAGCTTTTGGTGCGGCAGGTTCAGATTTGTAACGTAGACACTTGTGTGTGCATTATATTGCTTGCTGACGTTGCCTGACATCATCGCTCCACAGTATGAGGAACTTGGTTCTCCCCCAAAAGTCTAGTGCCGAAAATGTCAATCATGGCATATTGAGTGCACAAAAGGACGGAATTAAGGGTGTATTAGCCAGGCTTGCAGTGCAGCACACTTCAATTTGCGGCTTCAATTTGCAACTGAAGTTGGTTATTCCTTCAGTTTAGTAGTTGTTTGAGTTGATGAGAAAGGAGTTTAAGAGTCGCTCTTACCAGATTCCCAGATGAAATAGAAGCATTCGGGGAATGAAATCAACACTTGGGATCCTTTGGGATCCAAGCAAATTTGAACATAACCGCCACAACGTGCACAAGTCCGAACATCACCGGTTGATCACTGGTTGACAGCGGTGACACGTGCGGTAAAAATATGGTTCATTTTGATCGGACGTCAACAACTCACACTCTCTTCCTTTTCCCCTCCTCAGCGTCCCTCCAAATCTTTTATGAAGTCCCCACGAAGCCGTCCAAGAGCATCATGGATTTGACGACTTCTTCGCTGATGTTTCGCACTGACATGTCGGACCACAGCGCACCCTCACTAGGGCTGTGCACCGTCCCGTCGACGGGCACGGCCGTCAGCTCCTCCATCCCGTCACCTTCCCGTCATGCAGTCTGGAAAAATCTCTACGGAACGGGACGGGTGAGAGGACGGCCGTCACGCGCCGACGGGGAGGTTTTATTTTTTATTTTCTTTCTCATTCGCACTCATGCTCGTCGGCCTTCTCAGCAGCAAGGGATTGAGCGAGCTTGTCGGTGGCCCTTTTACGGGTTCCACGACGAAGTTCTGGCGGCATACATCGGCTTTGTTCAACCGACAAAAGAGGTAATCGGAATACTGACCCATGGATTTTGCGGGGAGAGCTTTGGCATCCGACTCAGACTCATAGAAGTCGATTTCAGAGGCGTCTCTGAGGTTCCCGTTGGCGTCAAGTGCACACTGGTCAGACATCGTCGGAAGAAGATGGTGAAAAACTGCTGGATGCTTTCCCAGCTTTTATGGCTGGCAATCGGTTGCAGAGCCGATCTATCAATGTCTGAATATAACTAAACGGATTTCCAGTTCACCGCTCGCCAATTTCCGTCCTCCTTGCACGCACTACAATTCATTAATAGTATAGCTCCAAGGAAAAAGAGAAAATTTCGAGGTCGCCGCTCGCACATTAATGTTACCTCAGAAAATTCGAGCTCGCCGCTACGCAATTTCCATCCTCATTAATAATATAGCTCCAAGGGAAAAGAGAAAATTTCGAGATCGCCACTGCTAGCACATTAATGTTACCTGTGTATAACCCCAAGGAAAAGTAGAAAATTTTGAGCTCACCGCTACGCAATTTCCGTTCTCCCTGCAAGCACTACTACTCATTAATAATATAGCTCCAAGGGAAAGAGAAAATTCCGAGATCGCCACTGCTCGCACATTAATGTTACCTGTTTATAACTCCAAGGAAAGACAGAAAATTTCGAGTTCACCGCTCGTCCATTTGTGTGCGCGTCGGGGTGGTTGACGGATGAACAGGGAAAACTGTATTGGTGCTTTGATCGCAGATGATTTGGAATCGTTTCTCCGAGCGGCACGAGGACGAGATCCAGCACCTGCGTGCAGAGTTGCACATGCTCCGCCAAAACTCGGGCTCCCATGCCTCCGGTTTGAGGATGCACAGATCATCAGACCGCTTCAGTGATCGTGAGCGGGATCGCGAGCGCGGCGGTGAGCGCGACCACAAACGGCTGGGGATCAAGGGGCCAGGTGATCTCCCCTCCCTCCCGCCTTTTGCGTTGTACTTATTCATTCATTTGGGTGTAGACTTCAGACCACCGGCGCTGAGCGGCCGTGATCTTTCCCCACGACCCATAGATGGCCCACAACCGGACGCGCACCAGGACGGGCCCTCGCGGCCGGACCACGAGCCGACATTTCCGTCTTTCCTCGATAACACGGATCCATCTGTCGT